>JASDQU010242093.1:37324-55437 GCA_032191745.1 Picea mariana
TCCAAAAACCCTAATTCCTTAACCGGAAATAGAAAACCATTGGCAAAAAACCATGTGCCGAAAAACCACCTAAATATCATGCGGTCCCGAAAATGCGGTCCCGAAAAATGTGGTCCCGAAAATATGTCGTCCCGATAATATGTCATCCTGGAAATATGTCGTCCCGGAAAGAATATAACACATACCCAACAATCCTTGAGATTGGTCTTTATCCACAATACTTGCATACATCAAGATGTTGCAGCTATATACTCTGCTTCAATAGTAGAAAGGGAAAAGGAAGTTTGTTTCTTGTTGATACAGGATACTAAACAACTGTCAAGGAATAATGCACCTCCACTAGTGATTTTTCTATCATCAATACTTCCTTCCCAGTATGCATCTATATAAGTTCTGAGAACAAGGCCTGTGTTTTTTGGATACCATAATCCATAATCAATAGTGCCTTGAAAGTTCCTGAATATTCTTTTGACTGCAAGAACATGAGTTTCCTTGGGATTGGATTGAAACCTTCCTACCAAACCAACAACTTTCGTGATTCCAGGCCTTGAAGCTATGCTATAAAGTAAATTGTATATCATGGACATGTTCATGGTTTGATCTATTTCTGGAGCATCGTCATCTTTGCTGAGTTTGTAATTGGTAGTCATGGGAGTGCTTACTAGTGCGCAGTTTTCTATGCCAAACTTCTTCAATATTTCCTTGAGATATTTACTTTGAGAAATGAAGAATCCTCTTTCTGATTGACGAATATGTAGACCAAGAAGTAAGTATAGTTCTCCTAACATGGACATCTCAAACTCGTGTTGCATTGCAGCTACAAAATTCTTACTCATTAGTTCAGTGTTACTACCAAAAATCATATCATAAACATATACTACAATAATTAACAAGTCATTACCTTCAGCCTTGATGTATAAGTTGATGTCAATTGTTCCCTTTTTTAAACCTTTTTGGTGAAGATACCTGTCGAGTCTATAATACCAAGCTCTTGGATAATGTTTTATCCCATACAAGGATTTATTTAATCAGCAAACATAATCTTTTTTTTCAGTTATCATAAAACCTTCTGGTTTCTCCACATAAACTTCTTTCTCAAGGTCACCATTCAAAAATGTTTATTTAACATCCATTTTGTAGAATTTGAATTTTTTGTAGCATGCAAAATCCAAAAAAATTATGATAGCTTCAATTCTTGCAATAGGGGAAAACGTTTCTTCAAAGTCCACTCCTTTGACTTGAGCATACCCTTTGCATACCAATATAGCATTGTTCCTGGCTATCTATCCATCTTCATTTAACTTTTTTCTGTATACCCATTTAGTGCCAATTACATTCTTGTCATTTGGTCTTGGGACAAGATCCCATGTCTTGTTTTTATCTATTTGGTCTACTTCTTCATTCATGTATTTGACCCAATGGTCATCCTGACTTGCTTGCGCAATTTTTTTTGGTTCACTTATGGATAACAATGTAAAAGTTGCAGAGCTAGATGTATTTACAATTTTTCTTCTGGTTTGTACACCTGCTTCCTTGTTTCCAAGAATCTAACTGTCTCGGTGATGTTTTTGAACATATCATGATGGGGTCTTTGGTTGGGGTGTTTTCATTCTCTCTTCTTCCTCGAAATCCTCTTGTTCCTGGTATTATTTCTTTCCATCATCTTGCATATCATTTCTGATTGGTTCATAAAATGAATCATTGTAGTGTTGATGTCTCACTAGATGAAGTGGTCCCCCATCTACTTTTACATCTATGCTCTCAATTATTCTATGGATTCTTTTGTTGTAGCACATGTACCATTTACTTTTGGAGGAGTATCCTAACAAGATACCTTCATCAGCTCTAGAATCAAACTTACTTAAGTTGTCTTCATTTTGTTTAATGTAGCATTTGTTTCTAAATATTTTGAAGTTATTTATTGATGCAAGTATTCCATGCCATATCTCATAAGGGGTTTTATCATTGTTTACTCTTATGTGCACTTTATTGATAATGTTAACACCAATTTGAACAACTTCTCCCCAAAAGGTTTTGGGTACTTTTGATTCATCCAGCATGGCCCTGGCCATTTCTTGAACTATTTTGTTCATCCTTTCTACTACTCCATTATGCTGAGGAGTCACAACAATAGAAAACAGTCTCTTGATCACATGATTTTCACAATAATTGTTGAATTCATCATATGTGAATTCTCCTCCTCTATCTAATCTTAGGCACTTTATTTTTAAATCCATTTCATTTTCAACATGTGCTTTAAAGATTTTAAATTTTTCAAAAGATTCATATTTATGTTTCAATATTCCAACCCAAGTCATTTTGGTATAGTCATCAATAAGAAAAATGAAATATCTTTCACTTCGAGGTGATTGTGAGCTAGTGGGGCCACATAGATCTATATGAGTCAGTTCAAGAGGAGGTTGATTGGTGGAGTGTTCTCTTTCCTTGAATTGAACTCTTGACTTTTTTCCAAATTGACATGACTTGCATACAATATTCTAAGGTTTGGAAATTTTAGGCATATCTCATATAGCATCCTTTCTTCCCAGCTTAAAAAGATGATTAAAACTAATATGACCTATCCTTTTGTACCAAAGCCAACTCTCATGAATTTTACCAATACAAAATTTTATTTTTCTTCTTTTAGAACATACACATTCCTTGAAATTCTAATTGTGTTTACAACATTCTTCCTTGTATTTGCAACCATTACTTTACAACCTTTTGAATGAAAGAGAACATTGTGTCCTTGGTCACACATTTTAACTACACTCAACAAGTTATGTTTTAGACCATCTACATACAACATATTTTGTGCTTTTGTCTTTCCCTTCTTATACTCATCTAGTACAACAATTCATTTTCCTTTAATTATAGATGGATCATTGTTTCCAAAGGTAACATTACCATTTTTTTCTTTAGTTAGGAATTCAAACTCACTCTTGTCTCATGTCATGTGCTCGGTGCAACCACTCTCAATATACTGATGATTTTCTTTATTTTTGTTATATAGAGCCAATCCATAATTTTCTTGGTTTTTAATTTTTCTTCCTCCAACCCTTGGTAAAATATTCTTGTCTATCTTGCTTATAAATAGACAACATGTTCCTTCTGCATTCACTTGACTTGTGTCCAAAATTGTTGCATATGTGGAATTTGAGGTCATTTAGTGTTGGAAATTTAGTTTTCACTATGCCATCTCTATATGAACTCTAGAAGCATCGATGTCAATCCTAGTCAACCCTAGAAGAAGCCCTGTAAAGTTGTCTATGTGGATGAGAAGCCCCATATGGTGTGGTCATATAAATTGAAGTTGTTTGAGGAATAAGGACACGAAGAACAGTGTAAATTCATGTAACACACGCATATATGGATAGTCTGTGTTGTTCCATTTCCAACGGTAGGTGGTACATCATGTGGTTCCTCACGGTTGAGGAGTTATTCCCTCTTGAAGTTGGAAGACCTGAAGAATGGTCAAGAAGCCCCTAAATAGTTACAACAAGAGGTTACAAGTCTTAATTAAGGGTAAAATAGTTATAACAAGGAGCTCTAAAGTTAAGGAAAGAAGTTACTTAGAAAATGTATAAATACACTTCAAGAGGCCTCTCATAAGTACATTCACATACACAAGTCTATTGAATATCTTCTAAGTGAATAAGTGATATGGTTTATATTTTCATAGCATATATGAGGTAGGGAAAGTTTGAAGGAGAGAAGTGTACCAATGTGATTGAACTATCTTTTTAAGGTTATCCGCGAGTGACATTTCATCAAAGCATGGATGTCCATGGTTCACAACTTAGCAAGGCGCGGATGTACATGAATCACAGTGTAGCAAAGAACGAATAGGTTATCCGTGGATTGAGAGTGGGAAAGACGTGGATGTACACGGGTCGCAGAAACGCAAAGCGTAGATATCCATGGGTTGATAGTGTACAAGTCGTGGATCTATGAAAAGGTTTTGAGGAGGATGCTAGTACCAGGTTGTTGAGGCTGGGGAAAATATACATGTATGTAATCTTGTGTATCAGGTCTGCTACAGGATTAAAGGTATGTTTTACATGTGTTTTGAAGGTGGTGTCTTGATACATGCTTGAGGCATGGATTGAATATTTGGGAATATGCTTTGAGGTACACCTTGGTTATGTTATGGTACATTGATTAGAAGCATTTATTGGCTATCTTGGTATCTTTTTTGGTATATTTCATGGTGATGTTATAACATGCTTGAGGCACCTCATTGATGATATATTATGGTACATGGTATATGGCATGATTGAGACATGTCATGAGAGATATGGTTTATGGTTGAGGCTACATGATATGGTACGGGATTTGGTACATGATCAATACGTGATATGGTATAGGTTTTGGTACATGGATGATGCATGGTTTGGTACAAATTTTTTACATGGTATGGTACATGGTTGATGCATGATATTGTACATGTTGATGTGACAGGGTGATAGTGTAATACCCCAATTTTGATTCCCCATTTTAAATAATGTATTTTGTTAATTTATGAAAGGCCAGAGTGCCCAAACAATTAAAAGAGGCTATCGTGCCTAGGAAATGTAATGTCTTGATCAATATTAATAATAAAATACATCGTTCACTACTAGACAGAAAAGGAAAAGAGTTATAGGGGGATATGATTCCACGAGAGAGGGGGCTTAAGGGGCGAAGTGTTTTATTATATTTTATTTACCCATAATTATTTACTTGAGATAAGTGGTTACATGAGCTTCTTAGGGAATGCCATGTGGTTTTTGATTTCCATGTAAATAAACAAACCCATCTTGTGGGTTTTTTGGGGGTTCTTCTCCATTCACACTTTCACTCTTCATTCATTGTTTCTCAATTACCTTTCCTCATTCATTCTTGTTCCTGGATTGGGACATGAGGGGTGAATTGTTAAGGAAGAATCCATTGTTGGTTGGTTGTAGTAATGAATAGTGTATTCTAGCCATGAATTGATGCATGGATGCCTGAGATGCATTGGCATGTTCTAGATTTTATATACAGCTATGAGTCCTGAGAGTCTCAGTAGGGAGATTATTGAATGGATGCCCTAGAGCCCTGGAAGGAGGTGGACATCCTGAGGTACTACGTGGCAGATAATGGGGTCCATTATCTTAGGTTGTGTATGATGGAGAGAAGAGAGTTGGTGTACTTTGGATTGTTGTGTGTTGAGAAACCTGTGAGAGCTTGAGTGTTGAATGGTTTGGGAACCTAAGTGACACCTTGGAATCATCCTTGTGGATTCATATCCCTGGATCGGGGTTTACCTGTTGTTGAGATTTAGAATAACAATTTCTATGGTTGGGTGGAACTTCCTTGGTCTGCAACCATTTGGTGATTGGTTTTAATAAAGATAAGTTTTCTTGTTATGTTTTTCTCTACTTGTGTATTTATTTTCATTGTATATTAATTATTATATATGAGATTCATTTTTATAATATGCTTGCTTTTTTATTATTATTGTGCATGACATATTTTCCATTTCTTTTATGATGTAGTATGAATCTTGATGATTGCATGCGAGTATTTCATGTTTCTTTATTAACTAAATGTCATCAGAAATTCAAAATCAATTTGAAGTGTTTATTTGAAGTAGCATGGCCAGCCCGTGGGTGGATGGGTATGTTTCAAATTGGTATCAGAGCTCCAATTTTCAACATTGAGTTAGAGCTCCAGTTTTCAACATTGATCCTGGATGGGTCGATTAACAGAGCATGGAGTTGATATTTTCACAAATGTGGTTGTAGAGGATGTCTGCAATTCATTGTTGAAATTACAATAGTGGAATTGAGAGGAATTTCACAAGAAAGTTGAAGGAATTTAACCAGGGAATGGAAATTCCCAAATTTTATTGGAAGAATGAACAAATTTGGCTTTGTAGATGGACGAATTTCGAGTTTCAGTGCTTCCATTGTGAAATTGGAAGTATTTGGGTGAAATTCAGTGAAATTGGGCAAAAGCCCCAAATTCTACAAACAAAATTATGGAGATTTAGTGAGAAAGATGACAAATTTCATATCTGGATGATGAAATGGGTATTCATAGGACCAAATTATGTTATATCAATCTCATACAATGCTTCAATGGTGTCCATAAGAAGAATTTTGAAATTGGGTATTTTTGGAAATTTCGGAAAAATCGACAAAATTAGGAAATATTCAGAATTTTTTTGTATCGTTGACATCATCATGACATGGGGGACTTGTGTCAGTTGACGTGGAATATAGGTGACATGCACTGCCATGGTGGAACGTGCACGATGGCATGGCAACATAGTTGGCATGGAAACATAGGTGACATGGCGACATAGATGGTAGGTGGTCTAGCACCATAATGGTGGGCACCCTCCTACCTGACGGAACCTAGNGGGGGGGGGGTCGAGTGGGGTTAGACTAAACCAAGGTGGGGGGGCTGCAATGCATGGATGTGTGACATGTCACCCTCAGCCGAAGCCTTATTTAGGTATTACATCCACCTCCCCATTGTGTTAACGATCGACAAGTCGGGGGGTCTGCAATCCGACGTGGGTCATCAATCACCATTGACACTCTCTACACAATGATCATTAGGTTAAAATAATAGGAAAATTAATGTGCCTAGAAGTATGGATGTGGGATGGGGCAATCCCATCCCCATGATCCAATGATATGGCACCGCGTTGACAACCAAGAACATGTGGGGCCTGAAATATGCAATGTGTGTGTCGTGGAGGTAAGGAAGAAAGGGAAAGGAGGTAAGGGTCGACAAGGAAAGGCCATGGTGACCGAAAGCTAATAGGAAACTACTCCAAAGTTACAAGTGGACTCGATATTCCATGTCAGCATCTGAGTCAACTCAAGTCAGTTAAATTTCACAAAATTTATCAAAAAACAATGAAAAATTACCAGAAAATTTCAATGTTTTTCTAGGTCAATAATTTGCAGGCCATTTTCAGAGGCCTAAACGACATTTTTGAAAATTCAAATTTGAAACTAAATGTCCTTGTAGGACATAGTTTCTACATCCAATTAATAGAGCTCGGAGAGAACTTCCTAATGGTGTAAACCATTCATCAAATGAAGTTAGTATCAGGGATTTACAACCCAAATAGTGGAGGGTAAAATTTTAACCCCAAGTTAACTTCTGAGTGATCTAGGTGGATATCGGTGGCCACCTATCTATTCCAACCGGCTCAAAACAATTTTCTGGAAACTTACTATTTTTAGCAGTTTTTCAGTTCCTAAACTTCCAGGGCTATTTTGAGGGCCTAAAAAATGTTTTTTCATGATCTGGCACATCAATAATAGTTAAAGGCTTCGATTGAGCCCCCAAAATGAATCTCATCATCGATACCCTTCCAACGAGCTATCGTGCGCCCCAAATGGAGATCGTATGCCAAAGTTACGCCCCCGGGAATTTGATACATCAAACTACCCAAAACAGGGTCCACAAAGAAGACAATGAGAAACCGATAAGAGAACAAAATTAGATAAATGCTCAAGTTATGCAAAGACTAAATCAGTTGAAATGGAAAGAAAAGAATGGATCAAACTCAAGACAGGAGGAAGAGGGAAGATATCATGAAAGAATAGATAACTACAAAAGAATTGGTTATTCAAGAAGTGCTAGTAGAACTCATAGACATCACTCACCTCCTTACTCGTAATGAAATTTTATGCATCTGAAGATTCCATAAGTAGTTCATAGGTGTCTCTTGTTAGGCACCAAAGAAGAATACATGAATTGGATAGTTTTCAAGGACAACTGAGGAAGCTTAAGACACCATCCTTCAATAGTGAAAGAGAAAGGTAAGATGTTGTTGAAGCATGGATTCTTGGACTCAAGAGGTATTTTCAATTGCATAACTACTCATCAAACATAGAAGCCATAATTTCCACTTATCATTTACATGGAAAGGTTGTTATGTGGTGGGATCAGCTTAAGCAAGTTGAGCACATAAATGAGAGCAGGATCACTTGGAAGCAATTCAAGAAATATTTTCAGAAGGAGTACCTCTCAAAGAACTTCTATGACAAGCAAATGCAAGAGTAATTTGAAATCAAGATGGGAAGCATGATCGTGGCAGAGTATGAAAATAATTTCTTGGGATTTCTAAAGTATGTGGGGTTTATAAAATATGATAAGGTGAAAATACAAAGGTTTTTGAGTGGACCTCCTTCGTTTTATAAAGAGAAGATTCAATATGATGAGCCCATGACATTGATTGAGACCATCAGGAAGTATAAGTACCTGTATGAGCAAGGAAAGGGTGGAGAATCTTTTCAGAAATCTTGGAAGGATAAGAAGAAGGAGAAGTTTGATCAGAGAAAGAAAGGATTCAAACCTCCTTTCAATAGAAATAGCCCAAATAAAAATCAGCAAGACCATCCTATTAAGGATGAATCCAAGAGAGAAGACTCCTTGGGAAAAAGGGGGAGACCACCAATCCAAGGTTTGGGGTGCAAAGAAGATCACTTGTACAAGGATTTCCCTCATAGAAAAGACAAAGTGAAGACCATGCACAACATCCAAGAGTCTACAACAGTAGAAGACATGGGCAGAATATATGCAGCCTTAGAATATCGACAAGTAGGGTACCAATCCAATATGATCAAGGATGAAGGTAGGATCATTAATCATCCTATTGTTATTTTAATTAATTCATGAGCAAGATATTGTTACATTGATCCTAAAATAGTGGATAGATTACATTTGGAGAAAAGTAATCTTGAAAAATCAAGTTTGGTTCAACTAACCATTGGAACCAAAAGAAGGATCAATACTAATGTTGATCTAAATATTATACCATTGGGATCTTATGATATTCTAATTGGAATGGATTGGTTGGAAAAGCATCATGATGTCCTAGATTTTCATATCAATACATTTACATGTCTTGATGAAGAAGGAAAATAGAGCATTGTGAAAGGAATTATAAGACCCATTTCTATAAGGAAGATTTCAGCCTTACATCTTAAGAGATGTTTCAGGAAATGATGTCAATTGTGTGCATCCCATGTGGAGGAGCCAGAAAATACAAAAGGTCCAAGTCTTGAATAATTTTTGGTACTGCAAGAGTTTGAATATGTATTCCAAGAAATACTAGAATTTCCACCAAAGAGGGATATAGATTTATCTATTGATTTAGTACTAGAAGTTTCCCCGGTATCAAAAACACCTTATAGAATGAGTACACCATAATTAAATTAATTACAAATGCATCTTGAAGAATTGTTGAACAAAGGGTACATACGTCCAAGTGTTTCACTTGGGGAGAACCAATACTCTTTTTCAAACAAAAGGATGGAACATTGAGGATGTGTATTCACTTTAGATAGTTGAATAAAGCCACAATGAAGAACAAATACCCTCTACCTAGAATTGATGACCTCTTTGATCAACTAAGAGGGGAAAAGATATTTCCAAAGATAGGCTTAAGATCATGATACCACCAAGTAAGAATCAAAGAAGAAGACATCAATAAGATGGGCATTATGAATTTGTAGTGGTGCCATTTGGGTTGACCAATGCACCGGTTTTCTTTATGTGCTTAATGAATGGCATACTCAGAAATTATTTAGATACGTTTGTCATAGTATTCTTGGATGACATACTTATCTATTCTAAGTCAAAGAAAGAGCATGAACATCACTTGAGATTGGTATTACAAGTGTTGAGGTAACATCAGTTGTATGCCAAGCTTAGTAAGTGTTATTTTTACCAAGAACAGATCCATTACTTGGGACACATTATTTCATAACAAGGTATAGTAGTGGATTCAGAGAAGATTGAAGCCATTAGAGGATGGAAAACACCCAGGAATGTTTCATAAGTTATATATTTTATGGGATTATCTAGTTACTACATAAGATTTATAGCAGGGTTCTCTAAGATTTCTCATCACCTCACTTTTTTTCAAAAGAAGGGACTAAATTTGAATGGACGGTTGAGTGTGAAGAGAACTTTAATTTGTTGAAAGAATTACTTACTAGTGCACCTGTTTTAAATATTGTTGACCCAAATGAAATTTTTTTGGTATGTACAGATGCATACAAGGAAGGACTCGGTGGGGGTCCTCACTCAAGATGGACATGTCGTTGGTTATGAGTCCATAAATATTAAAGAACATGAGAGGAACTATGCCACACATGATGTGGAACTTTTTTCCATTGTTCATGCATTGAAGATGTGGAGGAATTATCTCATGGGAAATAGATTTGAATTAAGAATAGACCATAGTGGTATGAAATATCTTTTTGAATAACTAACTTTGAATTCCTGGTAGACAAGATGACTAGAATTTTTAAGTGAATAGGATTTTGACATCAAGCATACCAAAGGAAAAGAAAATTAAGTTGTTGATGCACTCAATAGAAGAGTACATATCATGCATGCTACGATCATTAGTATGCATCAGTGAGATTTGAAGGGAAGAATTGTAGATGTTGTTGCTACAGATCATCATTACCTACATGTAAAAGAAAGCTTACAATAGGGAAATGTACATCAGGAAATTAAAGAATATGAAATAAACGAAGATGGATTACTTATGCATAAAAATAGAATTTATATTCCTAGTTCTGGAGAACTTAGGAATTTGGTATTAAAAGAAATGCATAATCTTTTGTATGTCGAACATCCCAGTTACCAGAAAATAATTACAGCAGTAAGAAGCCAATTCATTTGACCAGGAATGAAGAAATATGTTGTTGATTACATTGCCATATGTATGGAATGTCAAAGAGTGAAGGTTGAGCATAGACACCTAGTGGGTTTTCTACATCCATTACCAATTCCAAAGAATAAATGGGAAGTGATAACCATTGATTTTATAACTAAATACCCAGGACAACAAGGAAACATGATTCAATAATGGTAGTGGTTGATAAATTGACAAAGGTTGCTCATTTTTTTCTTGTTATAATGACTCATACAACAACTAATGTTGCAGAAATTTACATGAGGGAGATTGCTAGGTTGCATGGGATACCTAAGGAAATTGTTTTAGACATAGATATAAAGTTTAATTCAAATTTATGGAGGGGATTGTTAAAGGATTTGGTACAAATATGAACTTTGGCACAACATACCATCCACAATAATATGGGAAGACAAAGAGAGTCAACCAAGTAATTGAAGACATGTTGAGAATGTATGTGATGGATAATCCATCTAAGTGGGAAGATTACTTGCACTTGGTTGAGTTTTCCTATAATAATGGGTATCAAGATTCAATGAAAATGAACCCATTTGAATCTTTTTTATGGTAGGAAATTCAATACTCCAGTGAGTTGGGACAACCCATGAGACAGAGTGGTACTTGGGCCAGAATTGCTCAAGGATATGGAAGACCAGATGGTTAGAATTAAGCATAATTTAAAGGTATCTCAAGATAGATAGAAAATTTATGCATATAAGAACATGACAGCTAGAGAATTTATAGTGGGGGAGCATGTGCTTTTGAAAGTGAAGCCCAAGAAGAGATCATTGAATTTGGGTAGCTGTAAAAATCTAGCAGCTAGATTTTGCAGTCCATTTGAGATATTGGACAAAATAGGGCCAGTTGCATACATGCTTGCATTGACTACTTTCATGAATATGCATAATGTATTGCATGTCTCTTTGCTTAAAAGGTATATACATGATCCTAACCTTGTTATTGATTGGAATTTGATCCAGGTGGAGCCAGAAGGAGACTTTCAGGTCTAGTCAGTGCACATATTGGAAAGAAAAGTCAAAAATCTATGGAATCGAGTCATAGAAATGGTAAAAGTTTAGTGGACCTGCTATAGTCCTGAAGATGCTACTTGGGAGCATGAACATGCCATGCAAGCAGAGTACCCACAACTTTTTGAATAAATTTTGAAATTCTAATTTATGTTTTGTATATCCACTAAGGATAGTGCCAAAATAAGGGAGAGGGGAATGTAATACCCCGATTTTGATTCCCTGTATTAAATAATGTATTTTGTTAATTTATGAAAGTTTGGAGTTCCCAGACAATTAAAAGAGGCTAGTTTGCCTAGGAAATGTAATGTTTTGATCATTATTAATAATAAAATACATTGTTGGATGCTAGACGAACAAGGAAAAGAGTTATAGGGGGCTATGATTCCATGAGAGAGGGGAATTAAGGGGCTAAGTCTTTTATTATATTTTATTTACCCATAATTATTCAATTGATAGAAGTGGTTACATGAGCTTCTTGAGGAAGGCCATGTGGTTCTTGATTTCCAAGTAAATATATAAACCCATCTTGAGGATTGTTTGGGGGTTCTTCACCATTCACACTTTCAATCCTTCATTCATTATTGCTCAATTAGTTTTCCTCATTCATTTTTTTTCTTGGATTGGGACATGGGGGGTGAATTGTTGAGGAAGAAGTCATTATTTTCTAGTTGTATTAATGATTGATGTATTCCATCCATGAATTTATGTCTACATTCTTGAGATGCTTTGGAATGTATTAGATTTTATTCACAGTTGTGAGTCCTGAGAGTCACAATAGGGAGATTCTTGACCAGATGCACTGGATCCCTGGAAGGAGGTGGAGAGCCCGAGGGACTATGTGGAAGAGAAGGGGGTACATTATCTTGGGTTGTGTAGGTTGGAGAGAAGAGATTTGGTGTACTTTGGATTGTTTTTTTTTGAGAAACCTATAATATTTTGAGTGTTGACTGGTTTGGGAAGCTGAGTAACACCCTGTAACTATCCTTGTGGATTCATAGCCCTGGCTCAGGGGTGAATTGCTATTGAGATTTAGAATAGAAGTGTCTATGGTTGGGTGGAACATCCTTGGTCTGCAGCCAGTTGATGATTGGTTTTAATAAAGATAAGTGCTCTTGTTATGTCTTTCTCTACTTGTGTATTTATTTCTGTTGTATATTAATTATTTTATCTGAGATTCATTTTTATAATATGTTTGATTGTTGATTATTGTTGTGCATGGCATATTTTCCATTTATTTTGAGATGTAGTATTAATATTGATGGTTTCATGTGAGTCTTTCATGCTTTTTATTAACTAAATGTCATCAGAAATTTGAAATTAGTTTGAAATGTTTATTTTGAAGTAGCATGGCCAAATTATGGGTGGTTGGGTATGTTACCAACAATGATAGGTTGATGTAACAGTGACATTGATAGGTTTATGTGATAGTGGCAGTGATAGTACCAATGGTAGTGACAAGTTGAGTCTACACTTATATTTCAGGGTGGCAAGACTAGGCAAGGAAAGGGGGTTGTAGCCTCCTTGTGGTTGGTGTCAAAGAACACAATGACTTAGAGCTTCCTTCAAGTTGGAGCTTATAAATTATGGGGTCATAGCCTCCTTCTGGTTGGAGCCAGAGAACATAGGGAGTTGGAGATTCCTTCAGGTTGGATCCTGTAAACTAGGGGGTTGGAGCCTCCTTCCAGTTGCATTTAGAGATTTCATGGAGTTGTATATTCCTTGGGGTTGGAGCTTGTAAATCAGGGGTTGGAGCCTCCTTCCAGTTGGTGTTAGATAATTGGGAAGTTGGTGCTTCCTATGAAATAATTATGTGGTTTTCTCCCATTTGGGTTTCCACGTAAACTTTGGTGTATTGTGTATATGTGGTTGTTTATTATGCAATGATGAATTATATTTTTATGATGCAATAATATACTAGATGCATAAGTGATGAACTATTGAATACTTCTGATAAAGTCAAATTTTATATATTATCATTAAAAGTGGTAAAAAGTGCTCATATTGATTCACCCCCCTTCTCAGTATTCCAACAATTGGTAGTAGAGAAGGTCCTTCAAACAATAGTCTAATCACTAGAAGGAAGATCATGGAGTATGATAATATTGGAGTAACACATTTTGATGGACATAACTATTCCTTCTAGAGTAGAAGGATGAAAACATATATACAAGCATAGGGATTTGATGTCTGGCAAGCAGTAGTAGATGGATACACAACACCTACCACTCCTCCAACAAATAGAGATGGAAATAAACTCAGTGAAAACGATTCAAAGGCCACACATGCGTTTTTGAATAGCCTAGATCACTCAGTATATGTCAAATTTATGCATTGTGATCTACGGCAAAGGATATTTGGGACAAACTTCAAAATATTTACGAAGGAGATGCTAAAGTAAAGGGGGCCAAGCTTCAAACCTAAAGAGGTAATTTTGAACAACTGAAGATGAAGGAAGACAAAGATATTGCAGCTTGATTTCTATGAGTTTATGAAATAGTAAATTCCATTAAATAATTGGGAGAAGAAATGAAAGGATCAGTAATTGTTCAAAAGGTATTGAGATCCCTTCCAATGAGATTTGATCCTAAAATTTCAGCCCTAAAAGAAAGAGAATATCTTGCCATGTTGAGCATGGATGAGCTACATGGGATACTTAGAGACTATGAAATGAGGACAGAGTAGGATAATCCACCTAGGAAGGAAGCAACATTCAAGGAATCCAAGAAGATAAAGAAGAATAAACATGAGCCAAAGTCAAAGCCAAGTTGCAGATGTAGTGATGATTCAAATGAAGATGAAGAAATATCCAACTTCGTAAGAAAGATTAAGAGAGAAACTGGAAAGTAAAAATGTTTGCTTCCCTTAAAATGTTTTAATTGTGGTAAAATTGGCCATTTTGCTACTAAATGTATTTATGCTAAGAAGTTGAAGAGTGATGAAGAAAAATTCCCAAAAAGGAAAAGAAATATCAGAAGGGAAACAAGAAAGGAGATAAAAGAAAATCCTTTAAGAAAAATATCTGCTCAAGAGAAGACAGTTCCTCATCTGATGAATTTTATTAAATTGATAGTGACTCTGAAACAATACTCTTTATGTCCATGGAAAATAAGAAAAGAACTCGTGAAAGCAATGCAGAAGAAAGTGAAGTGGATCTTGAGGCATAATTAATCAGTGCTTTAACTGAGCTAAAGAAAGAAAAGAAGAAAAAAAAATCATTCAAATAATAAATCATCTCCTTGAAAACCCAACTTGAAGAAAGAAAGAGAACAGAAGAAGTAATGCAAATGCAGATGATAAAGAGAGAAAAAGAGTGCGAGAAGCATGAAAAGGAAGTTGTGTCATTGAGAGTTTAATTCAACAAGTTCAGCAAGAACTTGAAAATTTCTCAAGTGTTAGAAATCATTCTCAATAGTCAAAAGCCATGCAATGACAAATCTACACTAAGATACAAGAAAGTTCATTTTGAGGAAGGTTCAAGCTCCATGATGAAAGAAACAGAACAAAAGAGTTATGTATAAGTTATCAAAGGAAGGAATCATGGTCAACAAGATTTAGAGAGGAATAAATACAAAAAACCTTCTACATTCATGTAGCAAGGAAGCTTCAATCATTATAAAGGAAACAACCAAATAGAATATTGTGATCAACCAAGGTATGAATTCAGAAGGACTACACCAAAAAGAAGATCATTCGCTCCAAGGAATCAAAATTTCTTTTTGGGTCATTGTTTTACATGTACTAACTTTGGACATAAATATTTAGATTGCAGAGCATATGGAATAAATGGTCAACCAAGAGATCGTTATTTGTCTCTCTCTGATATTGAATGTTACAAATGCCACAATTATGGTCACGTAGATTGAAATTGTATAAGCATGATAGAGAATCCCATGAAGGAAAACATTGATGTCAGGTACAGGAAGGTTTGGAGAAGAAATAAAAAACAAGAAGAGCGGGTGAATGAAAACCAGGTCCTAAAGACCGTACTCGAAATATTTGTAGCAGTGCAATATCATGATGAATCTATAGATGAAAAGGGAGATGTCATAATTCAAGAAGAAGATGAAAAGGATGTCAGAATTTAGGAAGAGGATGAAAAGGAATATGTATCCATAGATGAAGAGGAATATTACTCTGCATCATAGCGGGTATTTTTCTGAGCCATCCATCTTGGAGACTGCCAGTAAATAAAAATATTGAAGAGGGGGAGTCTCAGTAGGATCAGAGAACTATCTTTCAATTATTCTAAAGTGTTTGCAATTTTTGGAAAGGAAGATTCAGAATGGTTTGATGATAGAAGTGTAGAATGTCTTATGAAAGTTTTATTGTTTGAGGAGTAGTTGTTGGAACACATGGCCATGAAGGTATCAACTGACAGTTACAAATAATATCAGTGGAACACTTTTCAGGAAAGGATTCATGATTTTACAAAGGATTCCAAGCATGTTGCAGACATGTAGAGTTTGCTTTGCAGATTGAACAAGCATCTTGAAAAGTGGGAATATGTAGTGATCAATTGTAGAAGATTTGAAGAAGTCTTAAGAATGGTAAAGTGACATATGGGTCAGCATAGTATGCAGTTGAGTAGTAGAACCATGGACAATTTTAGGACATGTGGATAGAGATGGATTCATGAGATCATTGATAGGTCTAGACAGATATATGACAGTGGATGAAAGTGTATTGACAGGTGGAATCAGTTAGTCACGGAAAGGGAGGAAGTGAAAGGCACAACAGAACAGGGGAAGAGAAATAGTCAGTAAAAGCTATATCGTCAAAAGGAATCTATTGAATGATATGATCATTGATATCTAAGTAGTAAACATGATAAGCCATGAATATTTTAAGTCAAGTTACTTTGAATGTTTTTTATATATGTTAGATCATTACAAGAGGAAGCACCAATGGACAAGAAGCACCAGAAGAAAGGAAAGAAAGCATGTACATGAATCCCCATATTGATCTACATGGAATCTTGAAAAATAAGACAGGGGGCGAGAAATCATCAAAAGAATTTACCCTTATGTCAAAGGGGAAGAGAAAGAACAAAAGCAGAAGAGAAAAAATCATAATCATGAAGATAGGGGGAGCACATGAAGTCATAGAAAGATTGTTCAAAGAAGGTATACTGTCAGGGGGAATCACTATTTTCAATTGATAAGAGAAATATCATTGGCATGAAGATAGGGGGAGTATCCCTAAAGAGAGTTTACATTTTCCATTGATGTCAAAGAGGAAGAGAAACATGAGGAGAGAAATATCGTGAACATTGGTCACAGATGGAGTATGAGTTTTGTCATCAATGCCAAAGGGGGAGATTGTTGGAAAGTTAGTTGTCATTGATTTCAACTCTAGATGAACTCTAGAATCATTGATGTCAACCCTAGTCAACCCTAGAAAAAGCCTTGGAAAGTTGTCTATGTGGTTGAGAATCCCTAGATGGTGTGGCCATGGAACCCGAAGTTGTTTCAAGAATAAGGACATGAAGAATAGTGTAAATGCATGTAACAAACTTATATATGGATATTCCTTGTCATACCATTTCCAATGGTAGGTGGTACATCACATGGTTCCTCATGATTGAGAAGTTATTCCCTCTTGAGGTTGGAAGCCCCAAAGAATGGTTAAGAATCCCCTAAATAGTTACATCAAGAGGTTACAAGTCTTAATTAAGGGTAAAATTTTTATAAAAAGAAGCACTAAAGTTAGGGAAAGAAGTTACTTAGAAAAAGTATAAATACACTTCAATAAGCCTCTCATAAGTACATTCACATACACAAGTATATTGAATATCTTCTAAGTGAATAAGTGATATGGTTTATATTTTTGTAGCATATCTAAGGTAGGGAAAGCCTAAAGAAGAAAACTGTATGGATGTGACTGAACTAGCTTTCTGAGGTTATCCATGGGTCACATTTCATCAAAGTGTGGATGTTTGCAGGTCAGAGCTTAGCAAGGCATAGATGTACGTGGGTCACAGTGTAGCAAAGCGCGGATAGGTTATTTGTTGGTTGAAATTGGGTAAGGCATGGATGTACATGGGTCACAGAAATGAAAAGTGTGGATATCCACAAGTAGATGATCTTGATTAATTGGGTTGGTTGTCATTGATGTCAACCCTTGAAGAAAGTCTGGGAGTGAATTTCGGTAGCACAAAGGTGTGGGTAATGGACCCACGTTTGTTTGATGGATAATGGTATGAGTTTTGATATATTTGAAGGTAAGACTATTCTAGATGGATATTACATTTCATGCCATTTCTGGTGGTATGGGGAACGTCACATAACTCCTCACGGTTAGAGATTTATGGCCATGTGAAGTTGGAGAACCCTCATGAGTCATCTAGAAGCCCCAAAAGGTCAAAGTAGTCAAAGTGGTTGCAA
>JASDQU010242093.1:58766-70511 GCA_032191745.1 Picea mariana
TCACCCTCAACCGAAACCTTATTTAGGTATTGCATCCCCCTCCCCATTGTGTTAACGATCAACAGGTCGGGGGGTCTACAATCCGACGTGGGTCATCGATTGCCACTGACACTCTCTACACAAGGATCGTTGGGTTAAAATAATGGGAAAATTAATGTGCCCAGAAGTATGGATGTGGGATGGGGTGATCCCATCCCCGTGATCCAATGATATTGCACCGCGTTGACAGCCAAGAACATGTGGGGCTCGGAATATGCATTGTGTGTGTCGTGGAGGTAAGGAAGAAAGGGAAAGGAGGTAAGGGTTGACAAGGAAAGGCCATGGTGGCCGGAAGCTAATAGGGAACCACTCCAAAGTTACAAGTGGACTCGATATTCCATGTCAGCATCTGAGTCAGCTCAAGTCAGTTAAATTTCACAAAATTTATCAGAAAACAATGAAAAATTACCAGACATTTTCAATGTTTTTCTAGGTCAATAATTTGCAGGCCATTTTCATAGGCCTAAACGACATTTTTGAAAAGTTAAATTTGAAACTATATGTCCTTGTAAGACATAGGTTTTACATCCCAATTAATAGAGCTCAGAGAGAACTTCCTAATGGTGTATACCATTCATCAAATGAAGTTAGTATCAGGGATTTACAACCCAAATAGTGGAGGGTAAAATTTTAACTCCAAGTTAACTTCCGAGTGATCTAGGTGGATATCGGTAGCCACCTATCTATTCCAACTGGCTCAAAACAATTTTCTGGAAACTTACTATTTTTAGCAGTTTTTTAGTTCCTAAACTTCCGGGGCCATTTTGAGGGCCTAAAAAATGTTTTTTCATGATCTGGCACATCAATAATAGTTAAAGGCTTTGATTGAGCCCCCAAAATGAATCGCATCATCGATACCTTTCCAACGAGCTATCGTGCGCCCCAAATGGAGATCGTATGCCAAAGTTACGCCCCCGAGAATTTGATACATCAAACTACCCAAAACAGGGTCCACAAAGAAGACAATGAGAAGCTGATAAGAGAACAAAATTAGATAAATGTTGAAGTGATGCAAAGACTAAATCAATTGAAAAGGAAAGAAAAGAATGGCTCAAACTCAAGACAGGAGGAAGAGGGAAGATATCATGAAAGAATAGATAACTACAAAAGAGTTGGTTATTCAAGAAGTGCTAGTAGAACTCATAGACATCACTCACCTCCTTACTCATAATGAAATTTTATGCATCTGAAGATTCCATAAGTAGTTCATAGGTGTCTCTTGTTAGGCACCAAAGAATAATACATGAATTGGACAGTTTTCGCTGAGGAATCTTAAGACACCATCCTTTGATGGTGAAAGAGAAAGGTAAGATGTTGTTGAAGCATCGATTATTGGACTCAAGAGGTATTTTCAATTGCATAACTACTCATCAAACCTAGAAGCCATAATTTCCACTTATCATTTACATGGAAAAGTTGTTATGTGGTGGGATTAGCTTAAGCAAGTTGAGCACATAAATGAGAGCAGGATCACTTGGAAGCAATTCAAGAAATATTTTCAGGAGTACCTTTCAAATAACTTCTATGACAAGCAAATGCAAGAGTACTTTGAAATCAAGCTGGGAAGCATGACCATGGCAGAGTATAAAAATAATTTCTTGGGATTTCTAAAGTATGTGGGGTTTATAAAATATAAGAAGGTGAAAATACAAAGGTTTTTGAGTGGACCTCCTTCGTTTTATAAAGAGAAGATTCAATATGATGATCCCGTGACATTGATCGAGACCATCAGGAAGTATAAGTACCTGTATGAGCAAGGAAAGGGCGGAGAGTCTTTTCAGAAATCTTGGAAGGATAAGAAGGAGGAGAAGTTTGATCAGAGAAAGAAAGGATTCAAACCTCCTTTCAATAGAAATAGCCCAAATAAAAATCAACAAGACCATCCTATTAAGGATGAATCCAAGAGAGAAGACTCCTTGGGAAAAAGGGGGAGACCACCAATCCAAGGTTTGGGGTGCAAAGAAGATCACTTGTACAAGGATTTCCCTCATAGAAAAGACAAAGTGAAGACCATGCACAACATCCAAGAGGCTACAACAGTAGAAGACATGGGCAGAATATATGCAGCCTTAGAATATCAACAAGCAGGGTACCAATCCAATACGATCAAGGAGGAAGGTAGGATCATTAATCATCCTATTGTTATTTTAATTAATTCATGAGGAAGATATTGTTACATTGATCCTAAAATAGTGGATAGATTACATTTGGAGAAAAGTAATCTTGAAAAATCAAGTTTGGTTCAGCTAACCGTTGGAACCAAAAGAAGGATCAATACTAATGTTGATCTAAATATTATACCATTGGGATCTTATGATATTCTAACTGGAATGGATTGGTTGGAAAAGCATCATGATGTCCTAGATTTTCATATCAATACATTTACATGTCTTGATGAAGAAGGAAAATAGAGCATTGTGAAAGGAATTATAAGACCCATTTCTATAAGGGAGATTTCAGCCTTACATCTTAAGAGATGTTTCAGGAAATGATGTCAATTGTATGCATCCCATGTGGAGGAGCCAGAAAATACAAATGGGCCAAGTCTTGAATATTTTTTGGTACTGCAAGAGTTTGAATATGTATTCCAAGAAATACTAGAATTTCCACCAAAGAGGGATATAGATTTATCTATTGATTTAGTACTAGAAGTTTCCCTGGTATCAAAAACACCTTATAGAATGAGTACACCATAATTAAAATAATTACAAATGTAGCTCGAATAATTGTTGAACAAAGGGTACATACGTCCAAGTGTTTCACTTGGGGAGAACCACAACTCTTTTTCAAACAAAATGATGGAACATTGAGGACGTGTATTCACTTTAGATAGTTGAATAAAGCCACAATGAAGAACAAATACCCTCTACCTAGAATTGATGACCTCTTCGATCAGCTAAGAGGGGAAAAGATATTTCCAAAGATAGACTTAAGATCATGATACTACCAAGTAAGAATCAAGGAAGAAGACATCAATAAGATGGGCATTATTAATTTGTAGTGGTGCCATTTGGGTTGACCAATGCACCAGTTTCCTTTATGTTCTTAATGAATGGCATACTCATAAATTATTTGGATAAGTTTGTCATAGTATTCTTGGATGACATACTTATCTATTCTAAGTCAGAGAAAGAGCGTGAACATCACTTGAGATTGGTATTACAAGTGTTGAGGTAACATCAGTTGTATGCCAAGCTTAGAAAGTGTTATTTTTACCAAGAACAGATCCATTACTTGGGACACATTATTTCATAACAAGGTATAGTAGTGGATTCAGAGAAGATTGAAGCCATTAGAGGATGGCCAACACCCAGGAATGTTTCATAAGTTATATATTTTATGGGATTATCTAGTTACTACATAAGATTTATAGCAGGGTTCTCTAAGATTGCTCATCACATCACTTTTTTGCAAAAGAAGGGACTAAATTTGAATGGATAGTTGAGTGTGAAGAGAACTTTAATTTGTTGAAAGAATTACTTACTAGTGCACATGTTTTAAAGATTGCCGACCCAAATGAAATTTTTTGGTATGTACAGATGCATACAAGGAAGGACTCGGTGGGGGTCCTCACTCAAGATGGACATGTCGTTGGTTATGAGTCCAGAAATATTAAAGAACATGAGAGGAACTATGCCACACATGATGTGGAATTTTTTGCCATTGTTCATGCATTGAAGATGTGGAGGAATTATCTCATGGGAAATAGATTTGAATTAAGAATAGACCATAGTGGTCTGAAATATCTTTTTGAATAACTAACTTTGAATTCCCGGTAGACAAGATGGCTAGAATTTTCAAGTGTATAGGATTTTTACATCAAGCATACCAAAGGAAAAGAAAATTAAGTTGTTGATGCACTCAATAGAAGAGTACATATCATGCATGCTACAATCATTAGTGTGCATCAGTGAGATTTGAAGGGAAGAATTTTAGATGTTGTTGTTAAAGATCATCATTACATACATCTAAAAGAAAGCTTACAACAGGGAAATGTACATCAGGAAATTAAAGAATATGAAATAAATGAAGATGGATTACTTATGCATAAAAATAGAATTTATGTTCCTAGTTCCGGAGAAATTAGGAATTTTGTATTAAAAGAAATGCATAATGTTTTGTATGTCGGACATCCCAGTTACCAGAAAACAATTACAACAGTAAGAAGCCAATTCGTTTGACCAGGAATGAAGAAATATGTTGTTGATTACATTGCCAGATGTATGGAATGTCAGAGAGTGAAGGTTGAGCATAGACACCCAGTGGGTTTTCTACATCCATTACCAATTCCAGAGAATAAATGGGAAGTGATAACCATTGATTTTATAACTAAATTACCCATGACAACAAGGAAACATGATTCAATAATGGTAGTGGTTGATAAATTAACAAAGGTTGCTCATTTTTTTCTTGTTATAATGACTCATACAACAACTAATGTTGCAGAAATTTACATGAGGGAGATTGCTAGGTTGCATGGGATACCTAAGGAAATTGTTTTAGACATAGATACAAAGTTTAATTCAAATTTATGGAGGGGATTGTTTAAAGGATTTGGTACAAATATGAACTTTGGCACAGCATACCATCCACAATAATATGGGAAGACAAAGAGAGTCAACCAAGTAATTGAAGACATGTTGAGAATGTATGTGATGGATAATCCATCTAAGTGGGAAGATTACTTGCACTTGGTTGAGTTTGACTATAATAATGGGTATCAAGATTCAATGAAAATGATCCCATTTGAATCTTTTTTATGGTAGGAAATGCAATACTCCAGTGAGTTGGGACAACCCATGAGACAGAGTGGTACTTGGGCCAGAATTGCTCAAGGATATGGAAGACCAGATGGTTAGAATTAAGCATAATTTAAAGGTATCTCAAGATAGATAGAAAATTTATGCATATAAGAACATGACAGCTAGAGAATTTATAGTGGGGGAGCATGTGCTTTTGAAAGTGAAGCCCAAGAAGAGATCATTGAATTTGGGTAGCTGTAAAAATCTAGCAGCTAGATTTTGCGGTCCATTTGAGATATTGGACAAAATAGGGCCAGTTGCATACATGCTTGCATTGACTACTTTCATGAATATGCATAATGTATTTCATGTCTCTTTGCTTAAAAGGTATATACATGATCCTAACCTTGTTATTGATTGTAATTTGATTTAGGTGGAGCCAAAAGGAGACTTTCAGGTCTAGTCAGTGCACATATTGGAAAGAAAAGTCAAAAAGCTATGGAATTGAGTCATAGAAATGGTAAAAGTTTAGTGGACCTGCTACAGTCTTGAAGATGCTACTTGGGAGCATGAACATGCCATGCAGGCAGAGTACCCACAACTTTTTGAATAAATTTTGAAATTCTAATTTATGTTTTGTATATGCACTAAGGATAGTGCCAAAATAAGGGAGAGGGGAATGTAATACCCTGATTTTGATTCCCTGTATTAAATAATGTATTTTGTTAATTTATGAAAGGTTGGAGTTCCCAGACAATTAAAAGAGGCTAGTTTGCCTAGGAAATGTAATGTTTTGATCATTATTAATAATAAAATACATTGTTGGATGCTAGATGAACAAGGAAAAGAGTTATAGGGGGCTATGATTCCACGAGAGAGGGGGATTAAGGGGCTAAGTCTTTTATTATATTTTATTTACCCATAATTCTTCAATTGATAGAAGCGGTTACATGAGCTTCTTGGGGAAGGCCATGTGGTTCTTGATTTCCAAGTAAATATATAAACCCATCTTGTGGGTTGTTTGGGGGTTCTTCACCATTCACACTTTCAATCCTTCATTCATTATTGCTCAATTAGTTTTCGTCATTCATTTTTTTTCTTGGATTGGGACATGGGGGGTGAATTGTTGAGGAAGAAGTCATTATTTTCTATTTGTATTAATGATTGATGTATTCCATCCATGAATTTATGTCTACATGCTTGAGATGCTTTGGAATGTATTAGATTTTATTCACAGCTGTGAGTCCTGAGAGTCACAACAGGGAGATTCTTGACCAGATGCACTGGATCCCTGGAAGGAGGTGGAGAACCCAAGGGACTGTGTGGAAGAGAAGGGGGTACATTATCTTGGGTTGTGTAGGTTGGAGAGAAGAGATTTTATGTACTTTGGATTGTTTTTTTTTAGAAACCTATAATTTCTTGAGTGTTGACTGGTTTGGGAAGCTGAGTAACACCCTGTAACTATCCTTGTGGATTCATAGCCCTAGCTCAGGGGTGACTTGCTATTGAGATTTAGAATAGAAGTGTCTATGGTTGGGTGGAACATCCTTGGTCTGCAGCCAGTTGATGATTGGTTTTAATAAAGATAAGTTCTCTTGTTATGTCTTTCTCTACTTGTGTATTTATTTCTGTTGTATATTAATTATTTTATCTGAGATTCATTTTTATAATATGCTTGATTGTTGATTATTGTTGTGCATGGCATATTTTCCATTTATTTTAAGATGTAGTATTAATATTGATGGTTTCATGTGAGTCTTTCATGCTTCTTATTAACTAAATGTCATCAGAAATTCGAAATTAGTTTGAATTGTTTAATTTGAAGTAGCATGGCCAACTTATGGGTGGCTGGGTATGTTACCAACAATGATAGGTTGATGTAATAGTGACACTGATAGGTTTATGTGATAGTGGCAGTGACAGTACCAATGGTAGTGACAAGTTGAGTCTACACTTATATTTTAGGGCGGCAAGACTGGGCAAGGAAAGGGGGTTGTAGCCTCCTTCTGGTTGGTGTCGAAGAACACAATGAGTTGGAGATTCCTTCAAGTTGGAGCTTATAAATTATGGGTTCATAGCCTCCTTCTGGTTGGAGCCAGAGAACATAGGGAGTTGGATATTCCTTCAGGTTGGATCTTGTAAACTAGGGGGTTGGAGCCTCCTTCCAGTTACATCTAGAGAATTCAGGGAGTTGTAGTTTCCTTCACGTTGGAGCCTGTAAATCGAAGGTTGGAGCCTCCTTCCAGTTGGTGTTAGATAATTGGGAAGTTGGTGCTTCCTATGAAATAATGTTCATATATATAATAAATAATTATGTGGTTTTCTCCCATTTGGGTTTCCACATAAACTTTGGTGTATTGTGTATATGTGGTTGTTTATTATGAAATGATGAATTATATTTTTATGATGCAATAATATACTGGATGCATAAGTGATGAACTATTGAATACTTTTGATAAAGTTGAATTTTATATATTGTCATTAAAAGTTGTAAAAAGTGCTCATATTGATTCACCCCCCCTCTCAGTATTCCAACAATTGGTAGTAGAGAAGGTCCTTCAAAAAATAGTCTAATCACTAGAAGGAAGATCATGGAGTATGATAATATTGGAGTAACACATTTTGATGGACAGAACTATTCCTTCTAGAGTAGAAGGATGAAAACATA
Organism: Picea mariana; assembly: GCA_032191745.1. Lineage (NCBI taxonomy): Eukaryota > Viridiplantae > Streptophyta > Pinopsida > Pinales > Pinaceae > Picea > Picea mariana. The sequence continues at coordinate 66,216 of JASDQU010242093.1, forward strand.
TATACAAGCACAGGGATTTGATGTCTGGCAAGCAGTAGTAGATGGATACACAACACCTACCACTCCTCCAACAAATAGATATGGAAATAAACTCAGTGAAAACTATTCAAAGGCCACACATGCATTTTTGAATAGCCTAGATCACTCAGTATATGCCAAAGTTATGCATTGTGATCTATGGCAAAGGATATTTGGGACAAACTTCAAAATATTTACGAAGGAGATGCTAAAGTAAAGGGGGCCAAGCTTCAAACCTAAAGAGGTAATTTTGAACAACTGAAGATGAAGGAAGACAAAGATATTGCAGCTTGATTTCTATGAGTTTATGAAATAGTAAATTTCATTAAATAATTGGGATAAGAAATGAAAGAATCAGTAATTGTTCAAAAGGTATTGAGATCCATTCCAATGAGATTTGATCCTAAAATTTCAGCCCTAAAAGAAAGAGAATATCTTGCGATGTTGAGCATGGATGAGCTACATGGGATACTTAGAGACTATGAAATGAGGACAGAGTAGGATAATCCACCTAGGAAGGAAGCAACGTTCAAGGAATGCAAGAAGATAAAGAAGAATAAAAATGAGCCAAAGCCAAAGCCAAGTTGCAGATGTAGTGATGATTCAAATGAAGATGAAGAAATATCCAACTTCGTAAAAAAGATTAAGAGAGAAATTGGAAAGTAAAAATGTTTTCTTCCCTTAAAATGTTTTAATTGTGGTAAAATTGGTCATTTTTCTACTAAATGTATTTATGCTAAGAAGTTGAAGAGTGATGAAGAAAAATTCCCAAAAAGGAAAAGAAATATCAGAAGGGAAACAAGAAAGGAGATAAAAGAAAATCCTTCAAGAAAAATATCTACTCAAGAGAAGACAGTTCCTCATCTGATGAATTTTATTAAATCAATAGTGGCTCTGAAACAATACTCTTTATGTCCATGGAAAATAAGAAAAGAACTCGTGAAAGCGACAAAGAAGAAAGTGAAGTGGATATTGAGGAATAATTAATCAGTTCTTTAACTGAGCTGAAGAAAGAAAAGAAGAAAAACAAACCATTCAAATAATAAATCATCTCCTTGAAAACCCAACTTGAAGAAAGAAAGAGAACGAAAGAAGTAATGCAGATGCAGATGAGAAAGAGAGAAAAAGAGTGCGAGAAGCATGAAAAGGAAGTTGTGTCATTGAGAGTTGAATTCAACAAGCTTAGCAAGAACATGAAAAGTTCTCAAGTGTTAGAAATCATTCTCAATAGTCAAAGGCCATGCAGTGACAAATCTAGACTAAGATACAAAAAAGTTCATTTTGAGGAAGGTTCAAGCTCCATAATGAAAGAAACAGAACAAAAGAGTTATGTAGAAGTTATCAACGGAAGGAATCATGGTCAACAAGATTCAAAGAGGAATAAATACAAAAAACCTTCTACATTCATATAGCAAGAAAGCTTCAATCATTATAAAGGAAACAACCAAATAGAATATTGTGATCAACCAAGGTATGAATTCAGAAGGACTACACCACAAAGAAGATCATTCACTCCAAGGAATCAAAATTTCTTTTTGGGTCATTGTTTTACATGTACTAACTTTGGACATAAATATGTAGATCGTAGAGCATATGGAAGAAATGGTCAACCAAGAGATCGTTATTTTTCTCTCTCTGATATTGAATGTTACAAATGCCACAATTATGGTCATGTAGATTGAAATTGTATAAGCATGATAGAGAATCCCATGAAGGAAAACATTGATGTTAGGTACAGTAAGGTTTGGAGAAGAAATAAAAAACAAGAAGAGTGGGTGAATGAAAACTAGGTCCTAAAGATCATACTCAAAATATTTGTAGCACTCCAATATCATGATGAATCTATAGATGAAAAGGGAGATGTCATAATTCAAGAAGAAGATGAAAAGTATGTCAGAATTTAGGAAGAGGATGAAAAGGAATATGTCTCCACAGATGAAGAGGAATATTACTCTGCATCATAGAGGGTATTTTTCTGAGCCATCCATCTTGGAGACTGCCAGTAAATAAGAATATTGAAGAGGGGGAGTCTCATTAGGATCAGAGAACTATCTTTCAATTATTCTGAAGTGTTTGCAATTTTTGGAAAGAAAGATTCAGAATGGTTTGATCACAGAAGTGTAGAATGTCTTATGAAAGTTTGATTGTTTGAGGAGTAGTTGTTGGAGCACATTCCCATGCAGGTATCAACTGACAGCTACAAATAATATCAGTGTAACACTTTTCAGGAAAGGATTTATGATTTTACAGAGGATTCCAAGCATGTTGCAGACATGTAGAGTTTGCTTTGCAGATTGAACAAGCATCTTGAAAAGTGGGAATATGTAGTGATCAATTGTAGAAGATTTGAAGAAGTCTTAAGAATGGTAAAGTGACATATGGGTCAGCATACTATGCAGTTGAGTAGTAGAACCATGGACAATTTTAGGACATGTGGATAGAGATGGATTCATGAGATCGTTGACAGGTCTAGACAGATATATGACAGTGGATGAAAGTGTATTGACAGGTGGAATCAGTTAGTCACAGGAAGGGAGGAAGTGAAAGGCACAACAGAATAGGGGAAGAGAAATAGTCAACAAAAGCTATATCATCAAAAGGAATCTATTGAATGATATGATCATTGATATCTAAGTAGTAAACATGATAAGCTATGAATATTTTAAGTCAAGTTATTTTGAATGTTTTTTATATATGTTAGATAATTACAAGAGGAAGCACCAATGGACAAGAAGCACCAGAAGAAAGGAAACAAAGCATGTACATGAATCCCCATATTTATCTACATGGAATCTTGCAAAATAAGACAGGGGGCGAGAAATCATCAAAATAATTTACCCTTATGTTAAAAGGGAAGAGAAAGAACAAAAGCAGAAGAGAAAAAATCATAATCATGAAGATAGGGGGAGCACATGAAGTCATAGAAAGATTGTTCAGAGAAGGTATACTGTCAGGGGGAATCACTATTTTCAATTGATAAGAGAAATATCATTGGCATAAAGATAGGGGGAGTATCCCTAAAGAGAGTTTACCTTTTCCATTGATATCAAAGAGGAAGAGAAAGATGAGGAGAGAAATATCGTGAGCGTTGGTCATAGATGGAGTATGAGTTTTGTCGTCAATGCCAAAGGGGGAGATTGTTGGAAAGTTAGTTCTCATTGATTTCAACTCTAGATGAACTCTAGAATCATTGATGTCAACCCTATTCAACCCTAGAAAAAGCCTTGGAAAGTTGGATATGTGGTTGAGAATCCCTAGATGGTGTGGCCATGGAACCCGAAGTTGTTTCAGGAATAAGGACATGAAGAATAGTGTAAATGCATGTAACAAACTTATATATGGATATTCCTTGTCATACCATTTCCAATGGTAGGTGGTACATCACATGGTTCCTCACGATTGAGAAGTTATTCCCTCTTGAGATTGGAAGCCCCAAAGAATGGTTAAGAATCCCCTAAATAGTTACATCAAGAGGTTACAAGTCTTAATTAAGGGTAAAAAATTTATAAAAATAAGCACTAAAGTTAGGGAAAGAATTTACTTAGAAAAAAGTATAAATACACTTCAATAAGCCTCTCATAAGTACATTCACATACACAAGTATATTGAATATCTTCTAAGTGAATACGTGATATGGTTTATATTTTTGTAGCATATCTGAGGTAGGGAAAGACTAAAGGAGAAAACTGTATGGATGTGACTGAACTAGCTTTCTGAGGTTATCTGTGGGTCACATTTCATCAAAGTGTGGATGTTTGCAGGTCAGAGCTTAGCAAGGCGTAGATGTACGTGGGTCACACTGTAGCAAAGCACGGATAGGTTATTTGTTGGTTGAAATTGGGTAAGGCATGCATGGATGTGCGTGGGTCATAGAAATGCAAAGTGTGGATATCCACAAGTAGATAATGTTGATTAATTGGGTTGGTTGTCATCGATGTCAACCCTTGAAGAAAGTCCGGGAGCAAATTTCGGTAGCACAAAGGTGTGGGTAATGGACCCAAGTTTTTTTGATGGATAATGGTATGCGTTTTGATATATTTGAAGGTAATACTGTTCTAGATGGATATTAAATTTCATGCCATTTCTGGTGGTATGTGGAATGTCACATAACTCCTCACGGTTAGAGATTTATGGCCATGTGAAGTTGGAGAACCCTCATGAGTCATCTAGAAGCCCCAAAAGGTCAAAGTAGTCAAAGTGGTTGCAAAGAAGAAATTATTTAAATAATAAAGTGAAGTGATGAGAGTACTATAAGTCAAAGTGGATACAAAATAAATT
>JASDQU010242093.1:79273-93098 GCA_032191745.1 Picea mariana
AATGAATGTAATTATTAAAGACGTATAAGAAAAAACATTATGTGGTCTTCTCCCACTTTGGGTTTCAACGTAAAAACATGGGTGTACTGTGTATGTGTATGATTGTTCATTTTCTCATTGTTTATTTACTCAGCAACTATTGGATGATAATGCTACATTGATTTAACACTTGAATTTTATGGTTAAAAATGATTAAATTTCTCTATTACTGATTCACCCCCCCTCTTAGTAATCCAACAAATAATGTACAAGGCATGGATCCGTGAAAAGGTTTTGAGGAGGATGCTAGTACCAAGTTTTTGAGATGGAGGAAGAGCTACAGGTCTGTAATCTTGTGTATTAGGTATGCTACAAGATTAAAGGTATGTTTACATGTTTTTTGAAGGTGGTATCTTGATACATGCTTAAGGTATGGTTTGTAGATTTGGGCATATGCTTTGAGGTACATCTTGATAACATTATGGTACATCGATTAGAAGCATATCTTAGATATCTTCGTATCTTGTTTGGTATATTTCATGGTGATGTTATCGCATGATTGAGGCACCTCATTGATGATATATTATGGTACATAGTGTATGGCATGATTGAGGCATGTCATGAGTGATATAGTTTATGGTTGAGGCTACATGATATGGTACAGGGTTTGGTACATGATTGATACATGATATGGTACAGGTTTTGGTACATGGTTGATGCATGGATTGGTACAGGTTTTGTACATGGTATGATATAGGTTTTGGTACATGGTTGATGTATGATATAGTATAGTTTGATGTGATAGAGTGACAATGATAGGTTGATGTGACAATGACAGTGACAGGTCGATGTGAAAATGACTGTGATAGTTTGATGTGATAGTGACAGTGATAAGTTTATGTGATAGTGACAGTGAAAATTTGATGTGACAATGGCAGTGACAGTATCAGTGGTAGTGACAGGTTGAGTCTACACTTATATTTCAGGGTGGCAGGATAGGGCAAGGAAAGGAAGTTGTATCCTCCTTCGAGTTGGTGTCAGAGAACATGTGGATTTGGATCTTCCTTCAGGTTGGAGCCTATAAATCAGGGGGTCGTAGCCTCCTTCTGGTTGGATCCAGAGAACACATGGATTTGGAGCTTCCTTCATGTTGGAACTTGTAAACTAGGGGGTTGGAGCCTCATTCCAGTTGCAGCTGGGGAATTCATGGATTTGTAGATTCCTTCAGGTTGGAGCCTATAAATAGGGGGTTGGAGCCTCCTTCTAGTTGGTTCTAGAGAATTGGAAAGTTGGTGTTTCCTGTGAATGTAATATTCATATATATATAATAAATCATTTCATGGTTTTCTCCCATTTGGGTTTCCATGTAAACATTGGTGTATTGTGTATATGTGGATGTTTATTATGCACTAATGAATGATATTGTTTATGATGCAATAATATATTGAATTCATAAGTGATGAACTATTTAATATTGTTGATAAAGTTAAAATTTATATATTTTCATTAAAAGTGGTAAAAAGTGCTCATATTGATTCACCCCCCCTCTTAGTATTCCAACAATTGGTATCAGAGAAGGTCCTTCATAAAAAAGTCTAACCACTGGAATTAAGATCATGGAGTACACTAATATTTGAGTACCACAGTTTGATGGATAGAACTATGCCTTATGGAGAAGAAGGATGAAAACATATATACAAGCACATGGAGTTGATGTCTAGAAACCAGTAGTAGATGGATACACAACATCTACCACTCCTCCAATAGATATATATGGAAATAAACTCAATGAAAACAATTTTAAGTCCACAAATAAGATTTTGAATGGCCTAGATCACTCAGTATATGTCAAAGTTATGCATTGTGATACAGCAAAGGATATTTGGGACAAACTTCAAAATGTTTAGTTATGCATTGTGATACGGCAAAGGATATTTGGGACAAACTTCAAAATGTTTACAAAGGAGATAATAAAGTAAAGGGGGCCAAGCTTCAAACCTACTAAGGCAAGTCTAAACAATTGAAGATGAAGGAAGATGAAGATATTGCAGCTTACTTTCTACAATTTGATGAAGTAGTAAATGCCATTAAAGAATTGGGAGAATAAATTAAAGAATCAATAATTGTTCAAAAGGTATTGAGATATCTTTCAATGAGATTTGATCCTAAAATTGTATCCCTAGAAGAAAGAGCAGATCTTGTCACATTGAGCATGGACGAGATACATGGAATACTTATAGCCTATGAAATGAGGAAAAAATAGGATAATCCACCCAGAAAGGAAGAAACATTCAAGGAATGCAAGAAGACAAAGAAGAATAAATAGGGGCCAAAGTCAAAGCCAAGTTGCAGTTGTAGTGATGATTCAAATGAAGATGAAGAAATAGACAACGTCATGAGAAACCTTAAGAGAGGAACCAACAAGTAAAAAGGTATGTTTCCCTTAAAATGTTTTAATTGTGGTAAAATTGGTCATTTTGCTACTAAAAGTCCTTATGCTAAGAAGTTAGATAGTGATGAAGAATAAATTCCCTAAAAGGAAAAGAAATATCAAAAGGGAAACAAAAAAGGAGATAAAATAAAATCCTTCAAGAAAAATATATACTCAAGAGAAGACAGATCCTCATCTGATGAAGATTATGAAAGCGATAGTGACTCAGAAAGAGTAATCTTTATGGATACAAAAACTAAGAAAAGAAATCTTGAAAGCGACAAAGAAGAAAGTGAAGTGGATCTTGAGGAAGAATTAATCAATTATTTAACTGAGTTGAATAAATAAAGGAAGAAAAACAAATCATTCAAAGAAGAAAACATTTTTTTGAAAACCCAACTTGAATAAGGAAAGAGAATGGAAGAACTAATGTAGATCCAGATGATAAAGAAAGAAAAAGAGTGTGGGAAGTTTGAAAAGGAAGTTGTGTCATTGAGAGTTGAATTCAACAAGCTCAACAAGAACTTGAAAAGTTCTCAAGTGTTAGAAAACATTCTCAACAGTCAAAGACAATGGAGTGAAAAATCTGGACTAAGATACAAGAAATTTCATTTTGAGGAAGTTTCAAGCTCCGTGCTGAAAGAAAAAGAACAAAAGAGTTATGGAGAAGTTATCAAAGGAAGGAATCATGGTCAACAATATTTAGAGAGGAATAAATACAAAATACCTTCTAGATTCAGGCAACAAGGAAGCTTCAATCATTGTGAAGGAAACAACCAAAGAGAATATTGTGATCAGCCAAGGTAGGAATTCAGAAGGACTACACTACAAAGAAGATCATTCACTCCTAGGTATCAAAATTTCTTTTTGGGTCATTGTTTTACATGTACTAACTTTGGACATAAAGCTATAGATTGTAGAGCATATGGAAGAATTGTTCAAGCGAGAGATGGTTATATGGATCTCTCCAATATTGAATGTTACAAATGCCACAATTATGGTCACATAGCTCGAAATTGTAGAAGCATGATAGAGTCTCCCATGAAGGAAAACAATGATGTCAGATACAGGAAGGTTTGGAGAAAAAATGAAAAACAAGAAGAGCAGGTGAATGAAAACCAAGTCCCAGAGATCATACTCACAATATTTGCAACAACAGAAGATCATGATGAATCTATAGATGAAAATGAAGATGTCAGAATTCAGGAAGAAGATGAAAAAGATGTCAGAATTCAAGAAGAGGATGAAAACGAAGATGTCTCTGCAGATGAAGAGGAATATTACTCTTCATCAGAGCGGTATTTTTCTAATCCATTCATCTTGGACACTCCCAGCAAATATGAATAATGAAGAGGGGGAATCTAAGAAACAACTCTACAGATCAAAGAATTATCTTTCAAGAACCTTGAAGTGTTTGCAGTTTTTGGAAAGGAAGTTCCAGAATGGTTTGATGAAAAAAGTGCAGAATGTCTTGTGATCGTTTGATTGTTTGAGTAGAAGCTTTCGAAACACATTCCAATGTAGGTATCAACTAACAATTAGGAAGAATATCAGTGGCACACTTTTCAGGCAAAGATTCATGATTGTATAGAGGATTCCAAGCATGTATTAATACAAGGATATATTCAATACAGATTGTTGCAGACATGTAGAGTCTAATTTGTATATTGAACAAATAGATTGAAAAGAAGGAATATGTAGTGATCATTTGTAGAAAATTCAAAGAATATTTCAAAATGGTGAAGTGACAGATGGGTTGGCATAGTATGCAGTTGAGTAGCAGAACCATGGACAATTTTAGGACATATGGATAAATATGGATTCATGAGATCTTTGATATTTCTAGACATATATATGGCAGTGTATGAAAGTGTATTAACAGGTGGAATCAGTTAGTCATAGGAAGGCAAGCAGTGAAAGGCATAGTAGAAATGGGGAAGAGAAGTCGTCAACATAAGCTATATTATTAGAAGGAGTTTGTTGAATGATACGTTCATTGATATCTAAGTAGTAAACATGATAATCTATGAATATTAAGTCAAGTAACTTTGAATCATTTTTATATATGTTAGAGAATTACAAGAGGAAGCACCAATGGAAAAGAATCACTGGAAGAAAGGAAAGAAAGCATGTACAGGAAGCCCCATATTTATCTACATGGAATCTTGCAAAACAAGACAAGGGGAGATAAATTGTCAAAAGAAGTTACCCTTAGAGAAAATATAAGAAGAATGAATATGGGGGAGTGCATGAAGTCATAGAAAGATTGTTCAGAGGATGTATATTGTCAGGCAGAGTCACTCTTTGCAATTTATAAGAGAAATATTGCAAGAGAAAGATCATAGACATGAAGATAGAGGGAGAAGCCCCAAAGAAAGTTCCCCTTTGCCATTGATGTCAAAGGGAGAGAGAAACATGAGGAGAGAAATAGCGGGATCATTGGTCACAGATGGAGTATGAGTGTTTCCATCAATACCAAAGGGAGTGATTGTTGGAAAGTTAGTTGTCATTGATGTCAACTCTATATGAACTCTAGAAGCATTGATGTCAACCCTAGACACCCCTAGAATAATCTCCAGAAATTTGGCTATGGGGTTGAGAATCTCTAGATGGTGTGGCCATGGAACAAGAAGTTGTTTGAGGAATAAGGACATGAAGAATGATGTAAATTCTTGTAACACACTCATATATGGATATTCCTTGTCATACAATTTCCAACGATAGGTGGTACGTCATGTGGTTCCTCACGATTGGGGAGTTATGCCCTCTTGAATTTGGAAGCCCTGAAGAATGGTTAAGAAGCACCTAAACAGTTACAACAAGAGGTTACATGTCTTAATTAAGGGTAAAGCAGTTATAAAAAGAATCCCTAAAGTTAAGGATATAAGTTGCTTAGAAAAGGTACACTTCAAGAAGCCTCTCATAAGTACATTCACATACACAAGTATATTGAATATATTCTAAGTGAATAAGTGATATGGCTTATCTTTTCATAGCATATCTGAGGTAGGGAAAGTTTGAAGGATCAAAATCTACCAATGTGACTAAAATAGCTTTCTAAGGTTATTTGTGGGTCATAGTTCATCAAATCACAGATGTCCACAAGTCAGAGCTTAGAAAGGCACAAATGTACATAGTTCAGGGTGTAGAAAAGAATGGATAGGTTATCCACAGGTTGAAAATGGGAAAAGCGTATATGTATGCAGGTCGCAGAAGCACAAAATGTGGATATCCATGGGTTGATAATGTACAAGTCGTGGATCTGTGAAAAGGTTTTGAGGAGGATGCTAGTACCAGGTTGTTGAGGTTCAGGAAGAGCTATAGTTATGTAATTGTGTGTATCAGGTCTACTACAATATTAAAGGTATGATTTACATGTGTTTGGAAGGTGACGTTTTGATACATGGTTAAGGCATGGTTTGGAGATTTGGGCATAAGCTTTGAGGTACACCTTGGTGATGTTATGGTACATTGATTAGAATCATATATTGGCTATCTTGGTATCTTGTTTGGTATATGTCATGGTGATGTTATCACATGCTTGAGGCACCTCATTGATGATATATTATGGTACATGGTATATGGACTGATTGAGACATGTCATGAGTGATATGGTTTATGGTTTAGGCTACATGATTTGGTACATGATTGATACATGATATGGTACATGTTTTGGTACATGATTTATGCATGGTTTGGTACATGTTTTGTACATGGAATTATACATGTTTTGGTACATGGTTGATGCATGATCTGGTACATGTTGATGTGACAAAGTGACAGTGGCATATTGACGTGGCAGTGACAGTGACAGGTTGATGTGGTAGTGACAGTGACAGGTTTATGTAACAGTGACAGGTTTATGTGAAAGTGATAGTGACAGGTTTATGTGATAGTGGCAGTGACAAGTTGAGTCTACACTTATATTTTAGGGTAGCATGATGGGGCAAGGAAAGGGGGTTGTAGCCTTCTTGTGGTTGGTGCCAGAGAACAAAGGGAGTTGTATCTTCCTTCATATTGGAGCATGTAAACCAGGGGGTCGTATCCTCCTTCTGGCTAGAACCAAAGAACATAGGGAGTTGGAGATTCCTTCAGATTGGAGCATGTATTACAGGGGGTTGGATCCTCCTTCTAGTTGCAACTGCATAATTCAGGGATTTGTAGCTTCCTTTAGGTTGGAGCCTATAAATAGGGGCTTGGAGCCTCCTTCTAGTTGGTGTTGAATAATTGGGAATTTGGTGCTTCCTATGAATGTAATATATTTCATGCATTTATTCTATAGAAAAATCCTTTGCATCAAGTCTTGAGGGAAGAGATATCAGAACCTTCTGAACTACTATAGCTTCTTCAATCTTCTCACCTAGCCCTTTCATAGTTTTTACAATATCATCTACTATGAGAAAGAAGCCTGCGACATTTTCATCTTCACTCATTCTTAGGATTTCAAATTGAATTCTAAAGGCTTGAAGTTTGGCCAACTTTACTTTCTTGTCTCCTTCATAACTATTTACCAGTTTGTCCCATATTTCCTTTGTGGATTCCAACTGCATTACTTTGACAAATTATGTTTCTGCAAGTCCTCCTTGGATAGAATTCATAGCTATTGAATCATTGTAGTATTTTTTCTTACCAACTTCATCAGTTAGAAGAGTAGTTGGTATTTTATAACCATCTACCACAATCTTCCAGACTTCCATCCCAAGAGACATCAAGTAGGTCTTTATTCTGATTTTCCAAAATGAAATTTTTTTTCCATTGAATAGAGGAGCCCTATTTGAATAAAAATAATCTTGACTTGCCATACTTTTTGTGTGATCTTCCTTCCAGTTGTTAGGATGTGACTGAAGAAACCTACTCTGATACCAATTGTTATAATTTACAGTAATACTGAGAAGGGGGGTGAATCAATATTGTATTAGATTTCAACTTTTCTTTCCTTTCAACAAATTAAGATTATTTATAAGTGCTCACTTAAATAGAAAAACATGCAGAACACAAAGCACAACACAGAAAAAAAATTACACCAGAATTTTTACGTGGAAACCCAATGCAAGAGAAAACCACAAAACATCTTTCATTATGTTCTTCTGCAAGCAACAACTTACGATTTACAATTATTCAGCTTGACAGACACCCACCTATCACAAATGAGGACACCAATCCTCTCAGGCACCAACCTGTCGTAGATAATAAGAATACCAATACTCAATGAATGTCAACTTGTCCTAGAACCACCCTACCACCCTGAATTCAATTTAAAAATATTCTTATAGAACTGGACCTTTCTCTACAAAAATTAATCTGATAGTTTTGTTGAATAGTTACATCTCCTTTTTCTTCTCTTTTCATCTGCAAAAAAATCGAACAGAGCGCATCCTTAATTATATTTTTTTTCTTGAGTTCCCCTTCCTATATGTGGATGCATAACAATTACATTGTGGACAAATTTTGACCGAATCAAACTTCTTTCAGTTACACTTATGTTTAAATAAAGTATGGTGCATGACAGTTACATTGTGGACATATCTTGACCAAATCAAAGTCCAGTTAGTTATATGTGGACAAAATTTTGTTCCAAACATTTTGACTAACTCAAATGGACCAAATATTTCTTGTTTTACCAAATCATTCACTGTCGTGGTAATTCACATTCAGGTTTACAAAGCATCTACTGCACAGATAGAATAAGGGTGAAAGATATAGATCGCAAGTCTTTGTTGATCACAAACATCCATTGATCCAATATGCAATCACAGAAAAGGGAATTTGTCGTAGTCTACTTTACTTCTGAACTATGTTGTAGGTCATCCTCCTATTCTACGTGCACTCCTGGTCAACTCAATCAATTCTATGATTTCTTTTGCACGGTTGATCCATTCATCCTTCAATACTTATATGCACTTATGTTTTCAACCTTTCATGATTTCTTCTAGGAGTTTTGTTTCATGTGGATCTGCGATAGTATAGTAGAAATTATTCTTTTGCAAACTTCCTTTACCTGTGTAGAAAGAATCCTTTCGTGCACTTCCTCTTCCTGTGTGCCAACTTTGCGCAATACTGTATGTGAACCATGTTGACATCAATGACAACATATTCTCAACACTAGGTTTTTTCAATTACAATCCAAAGTAAATGATTTCATAAAACTAAAGTTAAACATTATATGGAAACTCTAAATTATAATGAGTGATACATCTTAAATTTAATTTTAAAACAGAGAAATCATTAGCATATTTATAATACATTGTATAATTAAAACAACAACAACATAAACTTGATTTGAAAAAACACAATATACATGTGTTCTATATTGTTTATAGCACACCAGTGCAATTGAAATCTCACCGATGTGGGTGTCATGTAAAAATGCATCGAGAAAAATTTTAATTGACAAAGTACATATGAAAAATTCCACAATTAAAGTTTTGTGGAGGTTGTGATTTGTAGAGGAAATCACTCTTATGTGTCTCTCATGATTTAGTGCATGGACTCGATCCTCTGCCACTTCCTTTGTTCTCTACCTCGCATATCCTCCTCCACGAGTTAGTTGACTTTCTCCAAGATATCATATTTGTCATTCATGTAGCCATAATATGAACTAGCATCAATTCACTTGTAAATCACACACTTACACCTCATCTTCTTCTCCTCGAGGTGGCTTATCGAATATATCTTTGAGGATGGAGAGGAATTTCATAGCCCTGAAGTATCTGTAATTGGGGCCCTTTCCTGTGGCACCAGGAACATCAACTTTGTTCCCTTCAAAGTCCCTCATCTTAGCCCCTACTTTGGCATAATTAGGACTGCCAAGATCTACGATCAAAGCTTCACAGTGCCCCTTTGCCCTATTCAACAAGAAATGATCCTGGGGGATGTCTTAATTATAACATTGTGTCAACCTCAAGAATGACCTAAGGTCCATATTGTATATTTAATAGAAGTTAAGAAGCATATTTGGAAAAACAATCAATGATCCATAAGCTTTGTCAACATGCCTTATCGCTAAAAACAAAGCAATTCCTTGGCCTGGGTATACTCCTCCATGAAATCCTCACCCATTTACTTACTAAAAATATCATGTTTCATTTTGACAACCATGTGCACGATGGATTTCTCATCCAGAAGGGGTGCATGAGCAACAAACTTTCACTCTCTCTACTCCTAGTTTCCCTTGTCCTAGTCTCCCATTTCTTCTGCCACATCTTCATATTCCTCAAATAGGACCGACTTAATGGCATCGACCTTCCTTCTCTTGATCATCAACATGGCTTCCCTCTAGATAGAATCGATCCTATGCCACTCCCTCGGTGCTCTATCCTGAATCTCCTTCTCCGTAGACCACTCGACTTTCTCCAAGATATTTTTCTCATCATCTATGTCACCATAATAATTAGTGTCAATTCTCTTGTAAATTGTATACCTAGACCTCCTCTTCTTCTCCTTGGGGGTCTTATCGAATAGATATTTGATGTTGGGGAGGAATTTACCAACCATACTTATACAATTGATTACTAGAAGATGGCATGTTACAATCTCCTAACAATCAATTGTACAAGTGTGGTTGTGAAATTCCTCCCCGACATCAAAGAAATATTCAATAAGCCCCCAGAGAAAAAGAATAGGAGTTGTAGGTGTGAAATTTACAAGCAAATTGATGCTAGTTATTATGGTGATAGATATTATGAGAATGGTATCTTGGATAAATTTGAGCATCCCTGAGAGGAGGAGTCGCATACCAGAGCATTGAGGGAGTGGAAAAGGATCGAATGTATGTAGAGGGAGGCCAGGTTGATGATCAAAAGCGAGGAGTTCATTTACATTAAGTCACTCATATTCGAGGAAGAGGAGGATGTGGTGGAATAAATGGGAGAAAAGGCAAGGGAAACTAGCAGCAAAGAGAGAAAGAGTTTGTTTCCCATATTCCCCTTCTCAATGAGAAAGCAATCGAGCACAGCACATGGTTATGGAGAAGAAGAAACATGAGCTTCTTGGTAAGTACATGAGTGAGGATCTCATGGAGGAGTAGGTTGAGGCCAAGGAAATGCTTAATATTTAGCGATAAGGCATGCTGACAAAGATTATGGACCATTAGTTGTTTTGCCAAATTTTCTTCTTAAATTATATTAAATATTCAATATGGACCTTAGGTCATTCTTGAGGTTAACACAATATTGTAATTAAGACATCCACTAGGATCCTTTCTTACTAATTAGGGAAAAGGGGCATTGGGAAGCTCTGATCGTAGAGCTTGGAAGTCCTAATTATGCCAAAGTAGGGCCCAAGATGATGGACTTGGAAGGGAATGAAGTTGATGTGGTCGGTTCCATTGAAAAGGCCCCCCGTTACAGATACTTTGAGGCTACAAAATGTCCCCCCATCCTCAAAGAGTTATTCGATAATCCCCCTCGAGGTGAAGAAGAGGTGTAGGTATGTGATTTACAAGTGAATTGATGCTAGTTCATATTATGGCTACAAGAATGACACGAATGGTGTCTTGGAGAAATTCGAGAAACCCGTGGAGGAGGAGATGCAAGGCAGAGCACAATGGAAGTGGAAAATGATCGAGTCTATGCGCTAAAGTATGAGAGACACCGAAGAGTGACCTTTATTTTTCCCTCCATAAAGAATAACCTCAATAAAATTTAACTGTGGAGGTTTGCATATGTAGTTTGTGAATTAGATGTTTTTTATTCTAGTTGTTGTTGTTGCTACTGCACTTGGATTCATCGTCGTGTATGATTCACATAAAAAAAAAAATAGTCACATATATATAGATAAAACAAATTTAAAATATAAAACACAAACATAAATAACTAATTTGTATTTATCAAAAAATAAAATTAGTTTTTTTTTGCAAACAAAAAGTGAAAAATTAATCGGTCTTATTAATAATGCAATATGCACCACTATCAGTGCTCCATATCATACATAAGGCACCGAATAGCAGTGTATTAAATTTAACGCACCAGTGCAACATTGTTAGTCGAACATTGATATATGTAGTGGTGTGTTGTGTTATATAGCGCATCGGTTAAGGGATGTCATACAAATCAACTCACGATGCCATTTCAAATATGAACTATGTAACTTGGTGTTTTTGGTTCTATGGAATGCACCACTTTAATAGAATTTTTTAGTGATAAATCAAGTGGTGCACTTTGTTATATGAAAATCATCAATACTCTAAGTTCCTTGGAGCGGCAGATGCTTTTTAACGGTGCATTGTCTTTTAAGTCACACTAGTAACAAGTGCATTTTAAAAGATGCACCGCAATGACAATTTTTAAATATTTCTCCCGGTGCAACTCAATTAACTGCACCAATGTGTTTTGGTGAATTTAACGCATCGATGCTCAATTTTAGCTTTATATGTGTTATTGTTGGTGTATTTTTATTATAACTCACCAATAACAAGTCGTCCCATAAAATGAGTCGATATGGTAAATTATTATGTATTTACTCATTGTCTTGCAGTACACATCACTAGTGTGTTGTATTTATTTGACGCATTGCCAAGCAAAAAACTTGTATCAAAAACTAGGTGATGTGTTCCATTAATAGAATGTGTCAATGTGTATATCTCAAATGGTGAATTCCTTAGGATCTTAGAGGTGCTTACCATAAGATGCAGTGCACTGATAATTTGTGATAATTTGGCATAGTGTCATGCTCTTTATAGCACCGGTGCATTGTTTGGACCTAGAGGCACCGATAGGTTAAATTTTTTATTGCAACTTAAGTTGTGTAATGTGTTAATATATACGCATCGGTGATACCATGTTATTGGAGCACCAACATTTTTTTTAATGGTGTATTTTTTTGTCAATATCACCAGTAATGGGCCATCCAACGAGACACCCTGGTATGCCACATCGCTCGGTATTTTCTCGGTTGGGTTCTTTTAACAACACTGATAATTTCCAAAATTTGGAAATGTGTGGAATGTATTGGTGGAGCTATCCAACTCACTGAGGATCACCGAAAACAAGGCGTCTTTGAAAATAGAGTGAGAATCGGTGCTTTCTTGAGAGATTGGAAACACAGGATGAGGTGTCATAATGAAAATCATTTTGGTAATTTTTTTATATTAACACTACTGCGGTGTGCCAAAGGAAAGTTTTATGCACTGGTTCATAAGATTCAATGGCACCGATGTGCTTTGATCAGAGCTTGTTATTTTTGTTATAACTTATGACGGTGTGTTTGAACATATAAGCACCAGTCCATTATATTTTAGTTATGCACTTACTTGTGTGTACTTTTAAGGCATGATGTATGTACTGTAAAGGCACACAAAAAAAAATCTTCGGCCATCCACCTTCGCTAACAACCTCTGCTATGAATAGTGATGGTGTGTTTGAACATTTAAGAGTCATTGTGTTATGTTTTAGGTGTGCACCAATGTGTATGTAAATTAAAGGTGCACCAGTCAAAAAAGCTCGGGATGCCCGCCTCCATTAATTAACTCCGCTATAAACAACTAAGGGATAAATATTTCAGGGATGTTCCATAAAAACATCTGCTAGAATGTGTTCTCATTATAGTGTATTCAACTCCTATTAAAAGCTCACTTAGTTTAGGTCAATTTTGATTTTAGTAGATTTTGGTTTTCTCCTTTCCATTCCAGTCTTATTGGTCCATTTTATCTCCTTTCTACAGTATCAATCTAGTAATAAGTTTGGTTTTACCCACCTTTTGTTTGAAATTTTGTTACAGTTTCACAACTTTATGGTCGGGGAAGAACCTGTATAGTTTTTTCAAGTTGAAGCCACACCGTTTTGGTTGTGTTAAGAACCAAATATCAAGATAGCATAGAAAAAATGCAGAATAAGTACTCAACAACTTGAAAAAGAGATAATTTTAGATAATAAGCCTCTTCGAGGGGGAAACCTCCTTATACACCACATAAATTTCCAAATACAAGATGATTCCAAATGAAAGGGTCTCCTTGGTATACAAAGGAGACTAGGAAGTACAATTACAACTAATGGACCCAAGCCGACATAAATAAAATAACATTATTAATGTAATATGTCCCAATTAAGGGGTAATGTGCCACTATTTAGGGCTTAACATGCCCCTCCCCTTCAGACAAGTGTTTTCCACAAAACTTGAGTAATTCTAGATGATTCTGTATAAAATACTCATCTTCCCAAGTGGAATCTTCAACAAGTAGTTTCCTCCACTTAATGAGATACTCTTAAATGGATCTATTCCTCAGCTGGAAAATTTTTGTGTCAGTGATAGCTTCAGTATCTAATCAGATTTTTCCTTCCTCTTCAAGGTCTGGAAATATAGTTTGAACTGGGATCTTGTCACCTATAACCTTATTTAAGCATGAAACATGGAAAACTGGGTGCACTCGTGAAGATGCAGGCAACTCCAATTTGTATGCCATAGTACCAATCTTTTGCA
>JASDQU010242093.1:93585-111828 GCA_032191745.1 Picea mariana
AGATGGGATCTCTATCACTTACAATAATCTTTGGGCTTCCATGTATATTTGAACTGTCTCCATGAATGCGATGGAAACTGTACTGGCTTTGAAGGGATGAGAGAGTGCACAAAAGTGTGTGTACTTGGTCAGTCTATCAACAATCACCATGATGACACTCTTTACTTCAGACTTCGGTAACCCTGTGATGAAATCCATGGAAACCTCCTCCCAACGCTTACTTGGTATGGCTAATGGTTGTAAAAGATCTGGGGTATTAATTGTTTCCACCTTATTTTGTTGGAAAACCAAACATTCTGCCAAAAACCTTTGAACATCA
This sequence comes from Picea mariana, assembly GCA_032191745.1. NCBI lineage: Eukaryota > Viridiplantae > Streptophyta > Pinopsida > Pinales > Pinaceae > Picea > Picea mariana. The sequence goes on from JASDQU010242093.1 coordinate 93,905, forward strand.
ATTTTAATCCCATCCCCAAAAAATTCCTTCTTGACCCTATGGTGGGTTTTCAAAAATATTGAGTGCCCTCCTACCTGAGAGGTGTGCAATTCCAATAGTACCTTTTGTTTGATTTGGGATTTCTTACATAAATATAAGCGATCTTTGTACCATAGTGAATCATTTTTCCATGTAAATGTATCTGATGCACTGGAATCCTACTACAACCTTTGAATGAGAGTCCACACGTTTTTGTCATTATTCCATTCATCCCTCGCTTATATTATCCAATCAGGTTGGATGATCAAGATAGCACAAAGAAAGGCCCCAACATCTTCATCCTTTCCTGAGAGTACATCTGCCACAACATTTTTCTTCCCTTTTTTATAGATGATTTGAAAATCATAAGCTAATATCTTGGTCATCCATTTTTGTTGTTCTTTTTAAGATAGTATTTGTTCCAAGAAGTATTTAATACTATCTTGACATGTTTTTACCTTGAAGTGCCTAACTATTAGGTAAGGGTGCCATTTCTTCAATGCATGTAGTATTTCCATCATTTCCTTCTCATAAATGGGTTTGTGTAAGTCCTTTCCCTTCAGTGTTCGACTTTCAAAAGTAATGGGCCTTCATTCTTGCAATAGAACAACACCAATGCCATTTCCCAAGGCATCACATTCCACGATAAAGGTTTTTGTGAAGTCTGGTGTGGTCAAGACATGAGCTTTTTACATCGCATATTTATGTTGTTCAAAATCTTGAGTTGCCTCTGGAGTCCATGAAAATGCATCCTTCTTAGTTAATGTCATTAAAGGTGCTTATATTCTTCCATAGTTTCAAACAAACTTGCGGTAGTAACCTGTCAAGCCCAAAAATCCTCTAATATTCTTCAATGTTTTGGGAATCGGCCAGTCCATCATGGCCTTAATCTTGTTAGGGTCTAACTTGACACCTTCATGAGATACAATATGACCCCAAAACTCTACCTCCTTCACCCCAAAGAAACATTTGGATGGTTTGGAATATATTTGTTTCTACTTTAGTAGTTGTAGCACCTTGTCAGCATGTTGCACATGATCCTCCCAAGAATTGCTATAGATTAGTATATCATCAAAAAATAATAACACATATTTCGAAGGAAGGGCTTGAAAATGGAATTCATCAACCCTTGGAATGTGGAAGGTGCATTTGTAAGGCCAAAAGGCATGACCAAAAATTCATAACGGCCTTCATGAGTTCGGAATGATGTTTTTGGGATATCTACTTCCTTCATTCTAATCTGATGACACCCTGAATGGAGATCCAAATTTGTGAAATAGATTTCTCCATGTAGTTCATCTAACAATTCATCAATGACGTGAATGGGAAACTTATATTTAATAGTGATATTGTTGAGCTCTCTATAATTTGGCCACATACGCCATAAGCCATCTTTCTTGAGTACCATTGCCATCGGTGTAGAGTAAGAACTTTGGCCAGGTCTAATAATGCAGCCTCTAACATTTCTTCAACCATACGCTCATTTAAACTCTTCTAGGAAGAAGGGTATCTATAAGGCCTGATGTTAGGAGGAACCCTCCCAGGAATTAGGTGAATAGCATGATCACAATTTTGAGTGGGTGGAAGACCTTTGGGAATATCTTCAAATACTTTCGAATTCTTATCAATGATCCCTTGGACATCTAGGGGAATAGATGGCTTAGTTGTTTGAACATCTAGTGATAATAGTTGGGCAATTACACCCTGATGCCCCTTTTTAAATAATTTTTTCATGCCATTAGAGATTATCACCTTACTGGGTTTCCCTGTGATACCCCTTAACTCAATTTCTTTTCCTTCCAATGAAAATTTCATGAAAAGTTCTTGAAAATTAAAAGCCACTATTCCTAATTATTGTAACCATTGGATTCCTAGTACAACATCAGCACCACCCATGGGTATAGAAATCATTGGATTATTCATTACGTATTCCCCCATAGTAATATTGATCTTATTACATTTTCCTGATCAATTGATAGTTCCTCCATCTACAATCATTACTTGAAACTATGGCACTAGATATACAAAGAAATTGAGAGCTTTGGCTAATTTATAGTGAATGAAATTATGAGTACTACCAGAATCAATTAGGACTATTACCTTTTTTATTTTTGATATATCCTTCTATATTGAGGGTTTGAGGAGTGCTAATTCCAGCCAATGCATTACATGATATCGTGGGAGACAACGCTTCAGAAGAAATTGCTTCTACGTTTTCATCTTGAGATGGTTCTTGTTCTTGTTCATGTTCTTGTTATTCTTCCTCTTCACAATCTATGTAGAATAATTTCTTCTCACCGCACTTATGTCCCTTACTATACTTGTTGTCATAATTAAAGCATAAATATTTTTCTTTTCTTTCCCCCAATTGTTGAGGTGTCAACCTTGTAGGTTGAGGTGTTTTAGAAGAAGGAAGATTATTCTCTCTATAGATGTTAGGAGTGGTCCTTATAGTATCCATAGCCATATTTTCACTTTCAACATTTCTTGCCACCCTGAATGCATTCCCAATGATTTGGGTTCCCAAAGGTGAACCTCATGTTGAATTTATCCTTTAAAGTTCCTATGGATACATCAATCAAGTGCTCATCTGGAATATATGTGACCTTTATATTCAATATTTTAAAGTTCTCAATGTGCTCTGCAACTGAACCCTTTTTCTTGAGATTTATCAATTGGCTAAAGAAGGTATTTTTCCTTGTATCCTCGTAGTGTGCTATCATTTCTTCCATGAAAATTGTCCAAGAGATGAGTGATTTGCAAGAACAAATCCATTGATACCACACAAATTGATTGGGTTATAAATATAAAGAAGCAATTTGTACCTTTTGTGTATGTGGCACATCATGTATATCAAATAATTTCTCCATCTGAAGTATCCATGTGATTGGGTCCTTGCCATCAAACTTCCTCATATCGATATTAGGAAAGTGGTTGGTCTTCAACCCAAATTTGGAGTTTCTCCATTATTGATTCATATTCCTTGTGTCCTCGTCATGAATTTCATGGGATACATTTTCACTTTCAAGTGTCCTCTCTATTAGGAAATTTTTCAATCCTTCCATGATCTCCCTTTTTAAACCATCCATCATCCTTTGTAGTTCATATTTTGTTATTGTCTTATTTTTTAAATAATTTATGTCCCTACTCATTTCTTCACCATCATCAAGATTCCAAGTAGGACTGTCTGGAGTCTTATTTGGTGTAGAAGTTCCCTTTTTTGGTGGCATGTTGTCCAAGTATCACTTTTAAACCTTGATTTTGAGGTGGTTCTGCTAAACTATATTTCTTCTATTGTATATCCAAAATTTTGACCCTTTTGGGTGTGAATTTTTTTTTTTTTTAGTTCTCTGATATTTCATCTCTTCAATGCCACAATTCTGATCAAAATTGGGTGTGCCAAGTGGAAGTTATGGTAACTTCCCCACAGCTTGCTGATTTTTTTCCCTTCGAGGAGAGAGTACTTGTAAAGAGTGCCAATATCACAATATCTGATATTTTATTCTGAAAATTGTATCGGAAATACTACATACTTTCCACTATCCAATGCAATTGGTCTCACTTAATTTCGATACTCACTGAAGAAGATATCATTGTTTTACCCGTAAGACATGTTTGAGATTAGTTAATATGACTTGTCTGATACCCTATCTTGCACAGGGTGTATCTACAAACATAGGATGAACCAAAAGATGAAATTTTTATCACAACTACCTTGATAATTTATATGAATATCTCTGGATTTTAGGGTCTAAAAAATTACAGAAAAAATTTCATAGCAAAAATTTTGTGAGGACTAAATTCAGGATGAATCCAGAACCCTATCTTACACGAGCTATATATTTGAAAGTATAAGGCCTTGGGAGATGAAATGTGAACCCACTGTACCTTGATCCATCTACTAAATATCCTCCAAGGGGTTCCTTCTGAAACTTCATATAAAACAAATTATAGGGAAAATTCCAAGGTGTCTCAGATGTAGCAGTGAAACCCCAAGACCTTGAGCTCTAATACCAAATGTTAAGAAAAAAATATCAAGATAGCATAGAAAAACCTCATAATAAGTAATCAACGCCTTGAAAAAGACAAAATTTTAGATAATAAGCCTCTTTGAGGGGGAAACCTCCTTGTACATCACATAAATTTCCAAATACAAGATGATTCCAAATGAAAAGGTCTCCTTGGTATATATAGGAGACTAGGAGATACAATTACAACTAATGGACCCAAGTCAACATAAATAAAATAAAATTACTAATGTAATATGCCCCAATTAAGGGGTAATGTGCCATTATTTAGGGCTTAACAGGTTGAGAGAGATTCATCCATATCCAACAACATTAATCCACCTTATTGAAGTTGTTTTCTTACTAAAGGAGTCTAATTTAACTACATTTACAACCATGAGTGTTGCGGTTTGAAGTTTGAGTAAGTTTCTATGGTTAGTATTACCAATAAATCAATTCCAAGGAAGGGTTGGAATGGGTTCAGGTCAAATTCATAAGGTTAAGGTGATGGTCGAACAACATCAAGTGGCCTAAAGGAATTTATGGGATTGATTTCAGTGTAAATATGTCAATGTTTTAAATGCTCATCAAGTCATGATGGGAAAATTATGTAAGTCTATGTCAATATTTTAATTGGGTGTCTACATTTATATTGGCCATGGTCCATCATAACACACTTTGATCAAGTGAAGTGACCATTGATAGTGGGTATAATTCTCTTAGATATTCATTATCATTTTTTGTATGTGTTCATGCACTGACACATACATCAAGTTGGGTCTAGATGGGATTTGCATGGAATCATTTGGGAATCTTATTTTATGGTTAATCCCTCACACATCACACTACCCATCCTTGCTAGTGATATAACAAATGATCGTTCCACCCTTTATATATTACCATGATATTGCTAGCTAGTTATATTGTGCTTAGAGTTTGTAAAGTGTTTGAAGGAATCAAGGGCCCCTTTTTTCATATGAAAACCTTTTGATATGGATCATAGTTCATCAAATATTCCATCAAGAATAAAATGTCAAAGTCAATTTTCTAGGCATAATTTGTAGTGTAGAGATGCAATTGTCTTGGCGACTATATACTAGACTTGCCACTTTGTTATTATTAGGTGTGAAGTGGCTAGGTTGGAGGCCTAGGTCACTCAGAAAATAAAGTACACACTACATGCTAGGATCAACCAAGATATTCACCCCCTCCTACTTGACCTTAGCACTACCAGTAGTCAAAAATCACAATACGATATAATGGTTGATTGGTATTAGAACATGCAAGAATTCATTGATTTCTCCCTTGGAAATCATCCCTAGGTGAAGGAACCTCGAGACATTGTCCTATAGTGGCTAGAAAAACTTGACCAAAAATATGAAACCCTCATCGCTACTAGCTAGGGTCACCAATAATATGAAGATGATGATGATGATGATGCAAGACCAAGCTCCCCTCATCCAGTAGGTGGAATAGTTATCTGTAGCCCAAGGGAGTTGAGATAATCTAGTTAGTTCGATGCCACTCCTAATAATCCCATTGATTTGACCTTCGATTCGGAGCTTTGTAAGCACCTTGGACTTCATTGGTTGAACTCGTTTTTAGGTTTTTATCATTTTGGATGGCCTCTATCTTCCTTTTGGTGCAACAAAACTATAATTGGCCCCTTCATTTGAAGGGCATGCAAAAACGTAAGATATATAAGAGAAACGAAGTGAACTTGAGGGTGATTCAACAGGTGTGGTTGGGTCTTGTTGGCCCCTTTGTTTTTTGTATGGCACATAGAGTTCCAAGAAGGAATATAGGACAACCCCAGGTACGCCATATGGAAACACAGTCAATTGCACAAAAGATGGAAGTGATCTTTGTTTTACAACCTAATTCGGCTAGTAATTGTACTATGTCATGGATTGTATTTATGAAGTAAACTATGTTAGTTAGGGTTTTGACATGGTCAAGAATAACCATTATGCATTATATAAGTAATCCTTAAAGGATACAAGTAGGGGTTAATTGATTGGTTTCTCTTAGGTATTATTGACAATTATTTTGTTGTTGTGAAATTGAGTTTTATACTATTGTTATGTTATTGTTATGAATCATTGTAATCTTGTCATATGTGTGAGTATGTATTGGATATGGATGATGTAATAAGTTAATGGAAGCCCCCCTTATTTTCAAATTGTGTCTTGTATATCTTTACATGAATGATTATCATTTCTATAACTACAATTATTTTTAGTTAGAATAGATTTGTTTCATGTTATGAATCTGCATATGATATGAGTATTATAGAGTTATGCAACAATAGGATAGACTCTGACATGAATGGATGTTAGTTCTGAATGGTTAACTACTCATATTTTAATTTGACTCCCTATTCTAAGCCTTGGCATTTTCCTCAGGTGAGAACTCCACCCCATAGGGATTGAATATGTCAGCACTAGACTACATCAAACCTTTGTTGGACACCTAAGTGAACCCCAGTCTTCAAAAAGAGTCAGTGAGAACTACCATGTCCATTAACTAACTAACTACTAGGTACCCCAAAGTAAGGAGGTTAGGGTAGGATGTCAATCGTACATCTATGATTTTCCTATTAATATTATAAATCCAACTTTAAACCTCTTCATTGCCTTGAATTCATAGCCCTAATTGTCAGATGCAATGGTCCTATTGAATTCCACCATGCTTTTATTGAAAACTCTCAAACATCAATCCTACAAATCTAATTTGTAAATATACAATTAAATCATAGATCACTAGTTGTTTCTTATGGATTCCCCCTTGAACTGAGAGTGAATCATCCTAAAAATGAGGAAAACGTTGATGTGGTGATGGTGATAAACTTCCTAAATTACCCTATCAATTTCTTTATTTTTCTTTACTTAGAAACTTGTTGACAGGCGTTTATGACACACCGGCAACAGGAAGGGGAGATCTGGTTTGGCGTTGTCTATTTAACCCAATCCATTTGGTATAATCTACCCTGATGGGTTTTATGGCTCTGTTAGCCAACTAAAATCCTAAAAACAACTAAAGGAAGTGAACTAACTAAAATACAATTCTAACAATCAACACCTTAATTACAAATGTTCAACTGAGAGTGTTAATGTACAATGGTTATATGCAATTTACAAGGTTTGAGCAAAGCCTTGTGAAAGTGATTGTTTAAGATAATGTATCTAAACAAGATAAAGTATAAACAAACTTATTCTAATACTCTAAATATCAAACTAGTAAATAAAGAATGAATATGATTGTAATGATATAACGAAAATAGACAAAGTTAATTAAAGTTTAAATAATGCAATCATTATTCATTCATATATAAACAACTTAAATAAATAATACATTGACTAACGTCTAGTTGATCAGCAATAAAAAACTAAAATCATTTCTCTGCGATTGTGTGAGTTCCTCTTGTCCTATGTCAAGTGAAAACCTATAACAGAAACAAGCATAATACTTCCTGAAGAAATTCAAGGAAGTGTTTCATATACTGGACCGAGTTTATGATGACAAAAGGGACAAATAATTATATATCATGTGACCTTGAAATGCCCAATAACTGAGAATGAAAGAAATCCCAATACTCAGTAATGGTGTTACCAACTATCTAGCATCAAACGTAAACTCAAAATGTTTAAATAGATGACCAATCACAGATATAAACTAGACCAAAAGATAATGAACAACATAAAGAAAAACATGATATTAAATATTATGTGGAGAAAATACTAAAGCTAATTCGACACAGATAACATTTCATATAAAGAAATTAAATGAGAAGACAATGAAAAAACATTGCACAGTCTACACAAGTCAAAAGCCAAAGAGTAAACTGCCTTCTCATATAATTTCAACAAAATATGTTCACCATAAGGTCCAGGGAGAATTTTTGGGATAATAGACTCTTAAGATTGAAAAAATTAATACATAAATAATAGCAATTAACCATGTATTGATAAAATAGACTAAATCTAATTTAAATCAATGTATAATCAATTACTCATAGAATATGAAGATATTATAATGAAAATAAAACCATTTTACTCATAGGACAAAAGACATTAAGCAATCAAGAATTTCATATTATTCTTCGAAAATACTCGTCCATTCTCCCAAAATTCCAACCATCTGTTACTTCATTTGAAAAGAAAAAGTTTAAAAAATAAATAATATACAAAAAAGAAAGGATCAAAATCCGCCTCTGAATTTCTTCTATCCCTTGGGCTTTGAACTTTCTCATATATTTATACAATGAATGAACAATTTGGGCATCACTAATAATTCCCGCCACCTGAAATTTTCCTCATAAAGAGACAACAATATCTCTCAAATAGTGCATTTGTTTGAGAAAAAACTCTTGTTTAAGCTAAATGGGTCCATTCTGCAGATGGGTTTTCAACCATTTCTTCATATTCCTTATGGTTTGGATGAAACAAGTCCCGTAAAATCGTGTGTCTGTTCTTGAACGCATTTCCAAATCTTATATGTTGTTGCTCATAAATTATTTGCAGCAATCCAATATTATTTTGGATCAATTATCTTGAACGTATTTAGATAATAAAATCAAGCCATGATCAGATCCGTACCAAATAACTGATAATAGAAACATGTGAAACAAAAAGAAACCAAATTAATAACCTAAAAATTGTGAATAAAACAAAATTTAGAACAATAAAATTAAAATGAATTTAAACTAACTATAACTTCTAAACAAACATTGTTTATATTTTCCTTTCAAATTTGATCTTAAAATTCTAGAAGCTTCAAGTTGATGGAGAGGAGAAAATTGTTAATTTTGGGTTTTCAAAAAATCAAACAAATGATAGATAATTATTTTTTTATTTTTATTTTTATTTTGAAATGAGATGCAAACTGACAAAAGAATTTAATTAATTAAACCTACCAAATGATTTTGTGAAAATTATTGCTAATGAACAAAAGACGAAAACATAATCATAATTTAAACAAAAGTAAACAGTTGATCAAAATTGATGTTTTTCATGTCCCCGAGGTGTAGGACAGTCGGTGATGGAGTGTGTTGTTAAGCCACTCCGTGATGTTAAAGTCACCGGTTCGAAACCTATGGGGACAAAAAAAATCCAACCATGTTAAGGGTTGGTGTGGCTCAGGCCGGGTGCGATCCCCAGGTGATTTTGACGGCTTAGATGACCCTGAGTCATGGTTTCTCAAGCCACAGGTTAATCGCAGGTCCTGCACAAATTAACAAACAAAAAAAAAAAATTAATGTTTTTCGTTTAAATTAAGATTTCTATGTTCGTCTCTCCCTCATTCAAAATTGATCAAATGTGAACAAATGGCATAGAAACAATGTGTCACAATAAACATTCTTCATGTAAAATCATAGTTATTAATCCAAGTCTTCAACCAAGCCATGCTCACAGCAGATAAATTCAATAAGGAAGAGGTAATAACAAACTCCCAAATTATGAAGCTCGTCCATTAGCATCAATAATATGTAGAAAGAAAAATAGGATGGCATTTGAATTTCATGAAACTCAAACCAAACAAAAGAAAAGAATACAAACTCAAACCAACCTCGAAACAAAGCAAACCAATACCAATCCAATCACATCAAAGGAAAAATAAAATAAAAAATCCAAGTAAAATTTCGAAAAACCCTAAATTTTAATTAAAAATAAAGAAAGGGGTTGTTGGGACCCAACAAAACTTAAATATCTTTAAATGTAAAATTTTGCAATAATATGCTTGAAAACACACACACAAAAAGCTAATCTTTTCAAATTTGAAAAAATAAAAAATACTCCTATGTCATTTCAAACATTTCAAACCTTTCATGAAAATTAGTGGTTATTTATGAGGTTTAGTTTACACAAGAGAATGACATCACCAAATAAACCATGAAGACTAATAACAACAAACATATATATATGATAAATCTAATTCCATAGCTTTTATAGATTCATGATACAAATGGAAAAGTGATTAAAGATGATTGTTGTATTATACCTTCAATCTATTCCATCAACAATGTAACAACCTTCCAAACAAGTCTTTTAATTAACTATTTGGGATCTCAGAACACTTTATTTTTATTTTTAACTCAACCTATTGGATCTTCAATGAAATATCCTATTGATAAGAAGGGAATTTGTACAAATCCTTGAATTCATCATTAATAAAGGTTTCTTAGTTACAATAGTTTCCATTAGTCTTGGCTTATGTAATATTATACCTCCTAGTTGGGTTCAAACCACTCATTTATGTCTCATAAATATATTATAAAAAGGGAACCATTTGAATCAAGGTTATTATACTTTGAGTCTTAACCACTTTTTAACCTACATGTAAACATTTTACATGGATGTTCATGGTTTTATGACACATGTGTGGTCGCATCCACTTTCTTTGGAAAAATACAATTCTATCACAGTATAGGGTAAAGAGATATTCACATGCCTCTTTCTTTTAGATATAGTCTAATTTTCTCTTCGGTTTACCTTATTATTTTTTTAATCCCAATCTCTTTTCTAAATAGGAGAAATATATAGACTTCATCCTTGCCAACCCTAGACAATATAGAATTTGTACGGATGAAGTAGAGTTTTCAAGTTATCTATATTAAACATTAATATTATGGATAAGAATTCATTCCATATCATGTCTAAGATCATTTTGATGGTAATTATATTTAAATTTATTATTTATATCACGAAGGTTATCTAAAATAACATATTTATATGTTTTAGTATTGTATTTGTTTATTATTAATAAAAATGAAAAAAAAAATAGAAATTAAGAATTCAAATGGCTTCTAAGAAACAAATCAATTTTGTTATTTAATTACCTGCATTCAGAGCATTCATTTTACAATAAATCATGCCATTGTTGTGAAAAGCTTATTCCATAATTTTTATAATATAAGGTATATCCACTAATCAAATTATATTGTTCAACTTGTGGAAGATAATATACTTCTTTGGTTTTTAGAAGAACCTATAAAAAGTAGTGAAAGGTATGTTTTCGATTATGTGGTTATTGATTCTGGGTATATTTATATTACTACATTTAAAAAACTTTTGCACTCTAATTTTGTATGTGTAGGGTTTTCATTTATAATGTAAAGTATAATAATAATAATAATAATCTATTTTTAAGGTCACGGCCAAGCCACACCAAATTGGTGTATGAGACCCCCTTGTTTGTGGGACAAGGGACCCCCTCTGCTCAACGATTTGACTGGTAAAGTCTACGGAGGTATACATACCCTACCCCCCTCTGGATTTGAATTTGTGACCTCTTGATTTAATTATATAGAATAATATAATTAAACAAGCTTCTTCGTTGCTATGATTGCGCTTTTGGAATTATAGGATTTTTATTTATGATGTACTATAGAATAGTGTAATTAAACAAGCTTCTTTCTTTCTATGATTGCACTTTTGGAATTATTTTTTTTAACAAGAACGGTGGGAGATTTATATTAAAAAAACAGAGTTTGTGTTGAAGCACATTACATAGAGACAAAAAAAAAAGGTAGTTCTTTGGACTATGTCCGGAGTGTTATTTGAGAAGATTGTTGCATTTTGATGGAGAGCTTAAAGATGGTCCAAAAAGAACTACTGAGCTACCATGTAAAAATGGCTACATACGAAGACAAGATGAACAAAAATTTACAGACCATCTAGAGAAACTTGGTTAGAAATTGTGAGATGCTTCTGCATCTTCTTGGAGATTTGCTTGATTTTCTACTAGCAGTGGAATTCCATCTTCTAAATTATGCCTTATTGGAGCTGACGTTGGGTCGGGAGGAGCCTTGTTTTGTTCATTACCAGCTTCTAAATGGAAATTTAAAGGAAGCCTTGAATTGATTGATTCAATTGAGTTTGTAGGTTGTTGAGGACGTCTAAGGGGATCCCCCAAATGTTGACTAAGCATGTTGATATGCCTGATATTTCTATTAACCCCACGAAGAACGATCATGAGCTCTTGATTGTGCTTATGCTCCTGTAATTGCAGCTAGTTCTATAAATTTGTGTTGTGATGCCGAAATTCCTAATTTTCCATTTGAAGTTCCCTAAGTCGTGAATCCATTATTTCCCCTGAATTTTTTATTACCACTCACAAATCTCGAATTTGGTCTCAAAGCTCCTCTTCAACGCAGGATGGACAGGAGCAGGGGGCTTTAGATCTCCTCCACATGATGAAAGGTGGTCGCAGGAGAAAAATAGCATGGAACTCTTTGTTGAATTGTGAATATGTTTCTGAGGGAAGACGGTCCCTAATCCGCAAATACAATGAGGAATTGTCATTTGCACGCTTGAGAAGACAGGTGATAGGAGTTACCCACGAACAAAAGACATTGTTTGTAGAGGATATAAAAAATGATGACTCCATGGTTGCGGGAGGAAATATCAGAGAGTATAGGGGGCATGCAGGACATACCTGTAGAAGGAATGAAGTGAAAAAAGGAGGTGTGTGAGAGAGGAGGGAAGGTACTATCAAGGAGCCACGAGGGAGGAGGAGGGACCATGTGTAAAGGGGCATGGAGTGCCAAGTGTCTAGAGCCTGAGGGAGGTGGGGCTCGAAGAAGTTGGGGAAGGTGGCGGAGGGAAGGGCCTGAGTTGGAGGAGAAGGGAAGTGAAAGGGTTGCTAAAATGAAAAGGTTCTAGGCCAGTATGGGGAAAATGCCAAATTTGGAAGTTCTTAAGGGATCCACTCATGAGATTCATTTTGATTGATGAAGAGTTGACTTTGTTCCATGTTTTTTGTTGATTTTTCTAAATGATCGACCGCCTGATTTTTGGAGCAAAGAATATGAAATAATTGGATCTTGTTGAATTGATATTTCAGGGTTTTTGTCTGGGAATGAAGACCACTGGGGATTTCATTTGCTGATTTGTTTAAGCCGAGAAGTTCCTTAATAATTAGTTCATATTCTCCAAGAACAATGAGTTCATGAAGGTTTTTCCCTTCCATGGAGGCTGCAAGACAGAGGGGGAATCATGAAGGACCCATAATCCTCATTTTTGCAAGTTCTCTGCAATTAGGATTTTTCCATGAACCATCAACCAACAGAAGATATTAACTTTAGGAAGAGAAGGACCAGACCATATTTCTTTCCAAATTTTGGAGACTGGAGAGCCCTGAGCATAGGATTATAGGAGAGAGTAACCTGCTTTGACTGAGTAACTAGAGGAGCCCCAATTTTGGGGATCATATTTAAGGGAATTAATGGGAGCACAACCATCCAGCATATTGAAAAAGACGGAAGCTAAAGGGTGAAGATGAGCATGGGTGTCCAACAGTTTCCAATTTATCCAATCACCATCAGGGGCCTATGTGAAAAAATATTTGAGAAGAAGTACACCTTTGGAGTAGCACCATTATTTCAAGGGGCAAAGTGAGTCTTGTCTTCCTATTGGTTTAAGATCCAAAATATGATCGGTCCAAACATTTATCTGAGATCCATTCCCCGGGGCCCAAGAGAGATTAGATTTGATGAGTTGGGAAGAGTGTTTCATGAGATGCCAAATTGGGGAGCCAGAGAGCTTGGGAGGGGAGAAATCCAAGCATCACAATATTGAGGAGTTGAAGTATTTGGAAACAAGAGGAAATTTCCACCATTCTGAAGGGCCAAAGATTAGACGCCAAGCAAGTTTTTCTCATAGAGATGAATTCGTTAGGCTAGGGTCTCTAATAGCTAGGCCTCCTTTGTTCAAAGGTTGGAAAACATGTTTCCAATTGAGAAGATGAAATTTTTTTGTATTAGTTTTCCCACCATCCCAAAGGAAACTTCAGAGAGCTTTGGATATTTTTTCAAGAGTTACTTTAGGGGCAAGTAGGACAAAACACTGAAAGATAGATAGTGAGGAGAGAACAGACTTGAGGAGAACTGTTTTTCCAGCTGGGTTAAGCCATTGTCCCCCCCAACTTTGGATCCTTGAGAGAATTTTTTCAATAACGTCCTGCCAGGAAATAGAACCATAAGAATTTAGGAAAATAGGCATACCTAGATATTTGAAATGGGTCCAAGTAGTGATGATAGGAAATTCGAAGATTCTAGAAATATGATATTTGATATGCCCTGGAACATTCCATCCATAGATCTTACATTTGGTTAAGTTCAGTTTACCTCCAGAAGAAGAGAGGAAGGATTCTATATGTAACACACACGACCCCTAAGTAATATTTTCAAGGGATGGGGCATCATAATTTCGCTTTCCTTTCACATCTCAAATCCTATTTCCGGGATTTCCGTATTCTTCTTCTCGCCACGATATTTCAAATGACTACTTCCATGCTCACATTCAAGATCTGGATTGTAAGTTATGGCCTCTCGAAGCTCTTTGGTTGTTATTAGTCAAGGACCACGTGGTGCCAATGAGGTTCCATCTCATTCGTACCATCTCCAAATTCCTACATCCACGGTGGAATTCCATCCACCGTCCAATCCAACGACGATATTTGATCCTCATTGAACACATAAGCGAGGGGAGTTTGTTGTTGAGCGCCTATTTTCCTTTCTACGCACAAGTCCTTCGGAGTCCCAAAATCATGAATGCTCGAAGGAGCCCTAAATATCACCATGTGGATTTGGCCTTTAGGCCTTTCTGCTTATCTACGACACTGCAACCCAAACCTCTAGATTCTCGAAGTCCTAGACTCTCAAAGGGTCCACCCTTGTACGTGGTGGCATATTAAATGCATAGGTATGGATAGGTGGGTCTCGATTACTCCACATGTCGTATGGACCAAGCGAGCGTGCTCAAGGGGAATGACATGCAGCAAGGGGCATAGATGACACATGGCCCCGTCAATGGGTGACATGTGTCACGTTCTAATAGGTATTTAGGATCTATGAAACATACAAATCAAGGTGACATGTGGAACATTGGACGTGGGTCCACATCACCCTAGGTGATTTTAGTGTGCCACATCACTCTAGGCCAATAACCTTCCAACACTCCTTAGATATCACGGTAGAGATGAGTCCACATAGATCCATAGATCTATGGCCTCCGTTGCTTCGCAACTTCGGCGTTTTGTGGATCCACTAGAAGGAAGCACCAAATCCCTAAGTGTTCCAGCACCAACTGGATGGAAGCACCTACTTCCACTTATACAAGCACCAACTTGCATACAGAAAAATATGTGTTTTCCCAAGCACCACCCTGCCACCTTGTTTTCTAGCCACAACTAGATGAAAGCTACAAATTCATGTATTCAAGCACCAAATTGAATAAAAGAGGACTACAGTCCTCCCTAGCACCTCCCTACCTCCCTGATTATAAATAAATGATTGATTAACCAACAATACAGATATATCAATTCTTATCACTTCTTCTCTATTCTGCAATTCTTCTTTGTTTCACTATTCTTCTGTTCTGTTCATACTTGGCTTGACTCATTGTCTCTTTATATCTATTATTTCTATGTTCCTCTCATGCTCTTTGGTATGTGTACATTCTTCTCTCTTCACCTTTTCTATTTTGTTCAGATTCTATTTCTCATCTCTGAGTTTGATCTCACACTGTGCATACTATGATTTTCCTTTCTCCCAGTTCAAATCATTTTTTAGTGAGAATAGCCAACCTCACATAGTCACTGCATATATGTTTTATGCTCTCCCACCAATTCAGTTACACCTCAAATCTCCAAGGAAAACGCCTCAGCAACTAAATTGTCAAACGTCCAAGAACAATGATTCTGCTAACTGAATCGTAACTGAACAATTAACCGTGAGGTGAAATAGTATCCCTTCGATCAAATTCCCAATTAACCAGCATCGTTGGATTACACTCGCAGGGACTCATGTTTATCCTATATGCCCACTGGCTGTGACCGAACGCTAAACAGAAAGTGATTTCATGATTTTGCGTTTCAGAAATCTTGTGATGAGACATATCGACTCTCCCATGTCGCGATATTTGAAATGGAGCTTAGCTGGGCTAGATCCTTTCTCTCATATGACCACCAGTTGTGACTAAGCGCTTATCCAGAAGGTGCTTCGCGACTCGCAAATTTGGGGATCTTGGTATGAGGTGTCTCGACTCTCCCAAGTTGTGATATCTGAAATACTTTATATCGGATCAACAGTTCAGATCTCTCCCTTTGATGGACAATTGTGATCATCTCGCGATTTCGCATTTCACAATTTCTTGTTGTGATTTTCCTCATAACTCCCAACTCGCAAAACTCTGAAATACTCTAGATCGACGACCCACAATCCTCGGTGATTTAACGGTCCAGATCTCTTCTTTGAAAACTCAGACTTCATTCTTCGATGTGCCAGATCAATGGTCCACACTCTCCCTTTGATTGACGACTGTGATCAAATCACAATTTCGCATTTCGCGACTTCGCATATCATCTCCCTGGAAAATCAATGGTCTATATCTCCCCTCAATCCAACGACTCAAATCATGTCGCGATTTCACATTTCATGACTTTGGAGGTTATATCACCTCCTTCCTTTGACCCTTTAGTCAGCGAAATTCCAATCGCTCACCACGTGTCCTCTAGCTCCAATGGCCAGGATTATTTTGTGACTTCACGTATCGCGAGTTTCCACACCACGCTCCTTTGACTCCTCCAATGTGCAAGCCAGCAAAATTCCAATCACTCGCCATGTGTCCTCTGGCTCCAACGGCCAGGATTGTTTCACAACCTCGTATATCACAAAGTTAGAGGATAGTATTCAACCTTATCCTCTTTGCAGTTATATAGGATCCGACGGTTGTTGGTCATTGGCGCTCAGATCCAACGTCTAATATTTGTTCTCCTCTTCTGCGCGCTCCTCATGTCGAAATTCATATCTAACAACCATTAGGAATTTGGGATGGGTGATCCAACGATCATTGTTGCTCCTCCTCCTGAGCTTACACTTATGTTATTTCCATGCCATCATCATTGCATTGTTGATCTTGCTATTATTGGCAAACAAGTATACTCTTGTCGTGTTGATCTTGCCATCAATGACAAACAAGCATACTATGCCTTCTATCTGTAAATATGCCAACAATATCCCCCTTTGGCATTGATGGAAACCTTGAAGAACCTGAAGAACTGCACTATTTTGCCTGGACATCCAACCATACCACTATAGCATCCTTACCATTACCACACTTTTTCCATACCACTGCAGCATCCTTACCATTACCACACTTTTTCTCCCCCCTTTGACATCAATGTCAAAGAAGAAACATGATCCCCCTGATTTGTTGCAGTACAGCTCGAAGGGATTAGATATGCGACAAGCACATACTCCCCCTGACAAAGTGAACAGATTAGACGAAATCATATATAACACCCAACTTCTGATGAAGATATCCAAAAGGTGTCATTGCTAACGGTTTAGTAAACATGCCAACTATATGTTCTATGGAAGGAATATAATTCAACTGAACAACTCTGTTTGTAACCTATTCTCTAAGAAAATGGCATTTTATTGGTATATGCTTAGTCTTTGAATGAATTATAGGATTCTTGGAGACACTAATGGCACTGGTGTTATCACATTGAAGTGGGATGGGATCAGTATAAGTTACCTTCAAATCTGCAAGAGTTTGTATCATCCATAAAATCTGAGTGCATCAAGTAGCAACATCAATGTACTTTGCCTCTATAGTTGATAAGGAAATAGATCCCTGCTTCTTACTAATCCATGCTACTAATGAGTCACCCAGGAAGAATGCACCTCCACTGGTGCTCTTTCTCTCATCTGCACAATTTGCCCAATCAGCATCTGAATAAGCAGTTAATTGAAAACTCTAATTTCTAGGATACCACAGACCATAAGTCATTGTTCCCTTCAAAAATTTGAATATCCTTGTTACAGCTACTAAATGACTTTGTTTAGGAGCAAACTGATAATGACCTACCATTCCAACATCTTGCATTATATCA
>JASDQU010242094.1:0-10162 GCA_032191745.1 Picea mariana
TTTCATTTCTGTTCTGCATATTTTATATATATGGTATCTTGCAATCATCCATGCACCAACCTGTAATCAACCTGTACCATAAACAAGTGCATCCAACCATGTACGAAGTATGTACCAATCATGTGTCAATTACTCATCAACTATGACTCATCAATATGTATCAACATCATCAACTATACACTTCATTTATGTGCGCTAACTCATCAACTACTTGTCTCAACCATGTATTCAACATGTACCACAACCAAAAGCCCTCATCAATTTCATCATCCAAATTTGATTTGTAGCTCTGTAATAGACCTGGTGTATATGATCACATTCCTGCAAACCTTCCTTAACTTTAAAAACAAGAGACTAGCATTTTCATCAAACTTTTCTTTAGTCTCACATGCCTAGTTTTGGATTAGTCAACAACCCTAACTTGAAGTAATAATAAATTTGAACCTGTAATGTATAAAGATATGAAACTGATAAAAAATGTTCTTCAGTGTGTTTTATACAATTCTCCAAGTGTCACTACTTGGAACCTCTCAGAAAAAGAGTTATAGAAAAAATGACATACCTTGCTGAATTCTGGATTATTCTAGAGAGTGACCTTGTAGAGCGTGCCCCGCAAATTTTTTTTGATGAATTGATATGAAACTATTAAAAAGAATACTACAGACTGTACACTAACCAACACATTTGGTCTCACTGAATTTGGATATGTTATGAAGAATTTATGACATTTTTACCCGAAACACCTGATTTTGACTAGTTTCAGGACTGGCCACTAACCCTATTTTCCATGTAGTGTAACTCCAAAAATACAACGATCCAAAAGATGAACTTTTAACTACAGATACTTGGATATGTTTTCTCACTTTCATAGCAATTTTAGGATCTGAATCATTATAGAAAAAAAGTTATAGCAAAAATGGTGAGATGGCCTATAAATAACATACCTTAGAAAGCACCATCAAAAGAATTTATCCTTCCTTGCATTTCAGCCTTCTTTTCTTCACTTTCCTCAGAATTTTGGCTTAGATATCCTTTCTTTACCTCATACACCTATAGATATTCAATATGCTCAAGTGTGATTCAAATGAGAGAGCCTTGTCTCTTATTTATGTAGAGGTTACTGTCTGCACTTCCTTTTCTAAACCCTGCTTGTTGCAGATACTTATCCAGTCTAGAGTACCATGCTCTAGGAGCCTGTTTTAGACCATACAAGGCCTTATTTAATTTACACACATAGTATATGTTCTCTGACAACTGAAATCCTTCTGGTTGTTCAATGTAGACTTCTTCTTCAAGTTCCCCATTCAGAAAAGATGATTCTACGTCCATCTGATATACTTTGACATTTTTGGAGCATGCATAAGCTAAAAGCAAATGGATTGCTTCCATTTTGGCAACTGGGGAAAATGTCTCTTCAAAGTTGATTCCTTCAATCTGTGCATATCCTTTACATACCAATCTAGCTTTGTTCCTTGTAACCTGTCCATCTTCATTCAATTTATTCTTGAAAACCCATTTTGTGTCGATCACATTCTTATTCTTTGGTTTTGGAACCAATTCCCAAGTGTCATTTTTCTCTATTTGATCCAATTCTTCATCCATGGCCTTATTCCAAAATTCATCCTTGTTAGCTTTTTCAAAACAGTTTGGTTCAATTGTAGATAAGAGTGCTAGGTGTGTTTGTTCTAGTGAATGGATTTTTATTCCTAACTACGTGTCCTTTTTTTGTAACTTTAGTCCCTTCGGCCATAAAAAGTATAAAAGAATACCCAGGAGAACTCTTCTAGCTAATGGTGACTAGAGTATTCATTTTTCGTAATTAGTTTATTTTGTTCAGAAAAGGGTTAAATTATCTTTAAATATATGTCCTTTTAAATCCATTTAATGAGTGTGAAAGAAACAAGTTCACTTGACAATATTTTCATGTTTAAGGAGTCTTAAAAATATCTTAACTAAAATTATAGGAAGTCCCATAGGTAGTGGCCATAATGATATTGAGTAAGAACAGTGAGGTTCACACACAGAGTCATAGTGGGGCTATAAGGAACTCTCAATCCTAATAGAAAACTTACAACATGGGTGCCAAAATGAAAAGGGGAGCTAAGCTAGAATGCCCATGGAAGGTAGGCTCTACCATGTGCATTACAACACTTCTAAACAATAGAGAAGGTTTTGCATCGCAAATCAGTGGGGTCGATCCTAAGGTAAAATGATACCAAAAACAAATAATGCAAAGATGAATGGAGGGAGAAAATATAACCTATATTCCAGTTTCAAGATCATGACCTGTCAGAATGGATGAACATAAAGAAACATTCCAAATAAAATGTCTCTGAAGTCTTGTATATAAGACCAAAAACACTAACCCATAAGTTAATAAGTCTAATATAGAAAACTCTGATAAAACATGTGTTAAGGGATACATAAATTGAAAACAAGAAAACATAAAAGTACAATATGTACAGAGGACCACACAACCTTGTGACCTATGCATAATAGTTCTCTAGGTAGGGCCCATTGCTAGGCCCAGGCCAAGGTATTTTTTGGTAATCAACTTGTAAATTTTCCAGTTCAGGAAGAGGTCAAAAATCCAAAATCATAGCTTCAAGGATAGACTCATCTGAAGGAAACTCAACATCCATGAAATAGGGGCTCGACAACTCACAAATACCAAGGCTCGAGTTCTCAAAAACAACAAGATCATACTCAAGAGAAAACGTC
The DNA here is from genome assembly GCA_032191745.1 of Picea mariana. Classification (NCBI taxonomy): domain Eukaryota; kingdom Viridiplantae; phylum Streptophyta; class Pinopsida; order Pinales; family Pinaceae; genus Picea; species Picea mariana. Next base: position 2,722 of record JASDQU010242094.1, read on the forward strand.
GGATTACTCAGGCCCATATGGGGAGGCAATGGCTCCCATGTAGGTCTTCTATCGAAATCCAACAACTCATTGGTAGTTGACACAAGCTCAGGAGAACCCAAATATTACCAAAGTGGGGAGGATAAAATACTTGTAAAGGATCCTTCATCTACAATACATCAATGAATGACCATTATCAGGAAGGGTGCAAAAGAAGGAAGGCGAGGCTCTACAAGATCATTCCAATCAAATGAAACCATCCTAGGACTTGGAGGGAGCGAACTCAGAGAGAGTGGAATGCCCCCTTATTCAGAAGGTACAGAACTAGAAATGATAAGGCATGGTCGAAAGATGCATTACCCCCCAAAATAAAAGTGGGATTGGTCGAAGATTGCATCGAAAATGTCACTTCCTTAGACTTGTCACTCTCCAAGAGAAGAGTGGGATCGTCCAAAGATTACATTGGCACAACCACTTCCTCAACCACTGGTTGAATAGGATGCAAGACAACATGGTCAGGAGACACATCACCCCTAAAAATAGGAGTGGTGTCAATTGAATATTGCATTGGCATGACCACTTCATCAACCAAAGATGGATTAGATTGTTGGGAAACCAAAGACGACTCAAAACCCGAAGGGCCATCAAACAAGGACCACATTTCTCGTACCATGGTAGTAGAAGGGCATAAATGAGTTAGGTGACCTCCTTTGCAAAGTATAAAAAGGAACTTGGGATTACACCCTATACATATAGGATTCTCAATCGTATCAATGCCCCCAACATGATTTGCAATGGATGGTGACATTCTCCAAACATGACTTGTAGAGGCTAGTAGTTGATCTCCAACATGACTTGGAGAGGTTGGTGATGTTTTTCCAGTGTGACTAGCAGTGACTAGAGTTGTACCCCCAACATGACTTGCAACGACTGGTTGCAAGTCTTCAACATGACTTGCAGAGGTTGTTGACCTATCTCCAACATGACTAGCAAAGGCTGGTGATATGAAAGGTTGTGAAGGTATCATCCCAGATGGGAACGCTTGCGAGGAGAAAGCGATATGATACCGATTATTCATGTGAGGATATCCATTGCCACCTAACGAAGAAACTTCGTGCGGGGGTTTGATCATGTTAGAAAATTGATCCCACCCGGATGTAATATCAAAGGGTGGAGGAGGATTTTCCATAAAAAAATCATTTGCGGGAAAATGCATTACGGATGATAGATAAACATACAACATATTTGAAGTAGAAACACCTCCCATATGTGCATTCCACCCTTGAAAATTATAGCTAGGATTGGGTTTGGAGGAAGGAGGATTCCAACCGACCATCATAAGAAATGACTGAGGGATACACTCCCCACCAACCGGGAAAGGATTACAAAGATGAAACGTGCCCCCCGACCCAAAACTAGCGTCGACATTAGGTTTTATAAAGGAGGAAGAAATGAACGAAGTCATATTCGACATACCAAAAGAGAATGGATTAGAGGTCAGAGGTGTCAACTGATTACTATAACAAGGCTTCCCCATAAAAAAGGTTCCAGGGGGAACAAATATCGATGATGACTAAGTCATACCATTCGAAAATATAAAAAGATACGTCCCCATCGACTGAGTTGAGCTCATGTATTGGGTAGTGCTAACTGGGGGAGTCATGGGGGCTCCACCAACCATAATGGAGGTTGGAGTCGAAAAAATACTCAGAATAGGATGATCATGAGCCTAAGCGGTGGAGATGTTCGTACCACATTTATTAATTCTACGCATTTTAGGAGATGACTCGGTATTAAACCAAACTTTGCAAATTGATTCAAGAGACAATGAGACCAGTGAGGAAGCTAGTATCACTCCAGGATGACTCAAAACTTGTGACACAAAGAAAAATCTTAAGGCCAACTAATAAAGAAAGAGCACACTCCTAAATAAAGTTAGAGGCCAATGCACACAAACATGATATGATGGATGAAGGGACCTCCCTAACTAAAGAAGGTATTCCTCTCCCAAGAGGGATGAGACTCCCGAACAATAAAGTGGAGGTAACAAAATCATTTATAAGGACCTTCATAGGATTCACAACACAGTTCGTCAGATTTGTCTGGAGATAAAATCCTCCATAAACTTTGTGTGTTGTCCGATCCCTATCTGACTCAAGGTACATGGAGAATAACCCCTGAAAGAAACCTATGTGGATACCTAGGTCAAGCAACTAAAGTCACCATGATATAACCAATGCTCAGGAAAGCATTCTCAGGTGCAATCCACCATATGGGTAGGGTAGTAAAGCCTGAAATCTCGAAAGCACTGCCCCCCAAGGTTATATCGAGGGAGGAGCTAGCACGTCTCTAGGCTCCACTTTGGAGTTCGAGATATCGGGAGTTAGGAGAGTTAGGGTGACTCACGATAGATGAACCGAAACGTGAAGTCCCAAAGTGATTGGCCCCTGGTCACCACTGGTGGTCACGTGAAAGGAAGGGGCTCAACAAGAAAAGATAGCGCACGCTATGAAGTTTTCTTAGGAAGAGAAAATGCACTAAGGGGATGAGCACGCGAAGGTTCTCTCTGTAACTACCGAGACAGATTGATTGTAATTGCAGAAAATGACTGATTTCATCTGCTAGAGAATTCGAAGAATATCAAGGTGCTCGCTAGAGGAGCTGAAGAGTCTCGAGGTAACTACCAGTGGAATGAAGACTCATCATAGAGACAATTGATAGATGGAAAAGTGTCGAATTATGTAACTGCAACAGAGAGGATAAGCACGACTATGATAGAGAAGACAAAGAGTCGTATTGTCAGAGAAGGCAAAGAATCTGATGGTAAGCCACTCCTGACGAACAGACTCAACATAACTGCCAAAGAAGAAAATGAGTTGCATGGATGATCTAGCAGAGGACTTGGCATGATAAATACACACAGAACAAAGAAGAGATGGTTGCTTCTGTTGAGAGTTAGGTCTTCACAATATTGGAAGTTCCATACACAGGATTGGATATGGTTTGTTGAATCCAGGTCTGAATTTGACCATAGTGAAGGCACTTTGCTGGAATTTAATTAGACTTAAATATCTTAATTTACACTTATGCTTGAATTTAAAAATATCCTACAAAGCACTAGGAAATATAAATATAAGGATGCTTGAATACATTGATTTTTTGAGTTTTAAACGAATTGAATATTTGCAACAGGTGGCACATAAAAAATCCTTAGTCAACTTAAATATTAGTTATTCAGAGATATATGAATTGCTAAGTGCAATTGGAGAGATAGAAGCGATATGGAAGTCCTTGAGTTAACAGTGAATGCCCCTGACGTCACCACCTTCACTGGGTAACTTAAGGAACTTGAAGGAGTTGAAGCTCGTGAATTGCAGGGTATTGTGATGTTTTCTTGGTTCTGTTGGATTGTTGCCTCAATTGACTGCGTTGGAACTACGATGTTGTATGACATTGGACAATAGGTGACCTTCCACACTTGCCCAAGACACTTATAAAACTCAAATTGATTGGTTGTCATAATTTGAGGAAAATGGACTCTTATAGTCTTGAAACATTGGTATATTTGGAGGTGTTTTACATACATGATTTTAACAGGTTGAATAACATAAGCGGACTGGAACCACTTACAAAACTTGTGAGACTGGATATTACAGTGTACTGAATTAGAAGAATTCAACTGTGTTGAAGATTTGAGGTCACTGGAAAGGCTGCATGCTTGCTGTGCCAAACTACAGTGGGGTGGAAGAGTAGTGGAGATGTTGGGCCTAAGATTAAAGGAAAATAAAAATTTTGAAAGTAAAATAAAAGAATATTGTTTCATGTATTTTTAAAAGTTTTCATACACGAAGCTGAGAATACATGTCTCGAAGCATTGTGAATCCAATTTTAAGTTAGGCTTCCATAGGCTAGGATTTCATCTCTTCAATGCCTTCATTTATGAACCAACGACCTAATAGGATCGAGGTACACACTCCCCTGTAATGTTAAATTATATTAGGGTTAGGGTTCATGTTAGGGTTAGGGTTCATGCTAGAATTAGGATTATGTTAAGTTAGGTTTTCTAAATTAAATACGCCTATCGACGTTCATCAGCCACGATTATGTGGCTATACTAGTCTCTAAAATTGTAATTAATCATTAGTCTAGCATTTGATCTTTTGGATGAGGAAGTTCTTAAAGAGAGTTCTATTTGTGACTTAGTTTTTTATTTTTTCGTTCTTTCTTGTATTGGGAAAATACATTTTGTGGTTATTTGTTATACACATCCCAGAGTTAATTTGGTCACAATTTACACTTTTTACACAAAAAAACAATTTAAAAAATTTAAAATCTCAAAGAGTTTTGCACTAGCTCAAAGATGATTATGAACACTTAAAAAATAAAAATAAAATAATCATTAAATTTGAAAAACATCTACCACAAATTTGTTGATAATAATAAGAATTTCTAGTGGATGGTATTTGGCTAATACTAACCCTCAACTTGGTTGGATTTTATGAATGTTTCCTCCCAACTAAATACATTGTAAAAGTATTGAACTCAGATAACTTAGAAATTAATGACTAATAAAATTTATATGTATATTAATTTTTGAGTTAGTATAACTTTTATAGTATTATAATTCATACATTAACTCAACTTTTTGTATATACTAGAGTTATATATCTTCCTATTATTAATAGGAAGTTATCGATATCATACTTATTATATATCTTCTTATTATTAATAGGAAGCTATCTATATCATACTTATTATATTTAATATCTTAAGTATATTGTTTTGATATTATATATTTTTAAGAGTAATTATTTATATTAATATTGTTTAAATAAATTTTAGAATTATTTAATATTAGTTGTAAAGTGGAAAAAGAACAAATAGAGGGAAAAATTAAAAATATATATAGAAAATAGAAAAATATAGTAAGAAAAAAAACATAAGAAAAATATATAGAAAAAAAATATTATAATAAGAGGAAAGAAGAGAGAATTTTTAAAATTCTTGAAAATAATTAAATGTGATGATTTGGTTAAGAGGAAAGGAAAAAACAATTATAAAAAAAAAGAAGAGAGAAAAAAAAAAATAAATAAATAAATAAAAAAAATTTGTTATTAAGTGATTTTTGCACCTAGAGGTGTTATGCAGTCCACAATAATTAAGTTAAATTAGATATTATGATCTTCACACACACACATATATATGAGTCCACATAATTTTTTATTATTTTATTATTTATTATTATTATTTTAATGCATTATGTTACATGGACATCTCTCCCATAATGAGATGTAGAGTGTTTCTTAGTGAAACCATCATAGATCCATCTTAACCCTGGATCTATTAAGAGTAGAGAGGGATCTATGCTGATGTATGGTTGCAAACTCTATGGTTAGTATTAAAAAAAAGAAAAAAAGTATAATATAGTAAATATAAAAGCCTTTTATAATATATAATCTTAAAATTAAAAGCAATTCTTACTACCTTTCGTTATTTTATTTTAGATGTTGATCTCCCATTTGAGAGTAAAACTATTATGGGGTACTTATGAGATATTTTCTATAACAACTTCAAGTTCTAATAAAAACCACTCATATGCTTCCCCAAGCTCATGTATTGTGGGATGGTAAAAATTGATGCCCCTAACAATATCAAAGTCATTGATAATTTTGTTGTAATTTTTTATAGAGAAATATTAGGGAGTTACAATGATATTAATGACTTTTATAAAGAGGAGGTTAACCCTAATTTAGAACACCAAAATTATTTCTTTAATATTGTGAGCTTTAAAAAATATTATATTATAAAAACAATATTGTATCTAAAAAAGAAGAACAAAATCAGAGTATTGAAATCACTAGAAAAAACTTAAACCACTCACAATAAATAAATTAATTAAATTTACATTAAATAAATAAATAAAATAAAATAAAATTACAATTAAAAAAAAAACATTTTCTTTTATAATTTACAACTTAAATATAAATTAAATTTTATTTTTAAAATATTTTCAACATCAAAATATTTTCAATTAATTTCCTATAAATATAATCACAAATTCCATAATATTATTTACAAATTACTAAAACTTAAAAATCAACAAATTCGTGGCTGGTGAACGTATAAAATAAACCTGAAAGAGAACAGCCTCGAGATTAGCTGGATAAATTGGATCTAGCAATATTGTTGTCTCGGGATAAATTGGATCTAGCAATATTAAATAAAGACGGCTTGCAAAACGTGAACCGCCGCGAGTGGACGGAAGGAGTCAGAAGGAGTTCGTTGGAAGGAGGCAGTGTGTCCAGAACATGGCTGGTGAAGGCCAAAGTTTTAGGTTGGCCTAGAAAATGAAACCCTAATCACTCATACGTGGCAATCAGCTAGCCACCATAGTAAATTTTAAATATAATTAAGTAAAAGTAAAAAAATAAACATGTACACTGATGTCTTTATAATAGTGAAGAAGTTAGTGGTTAAAATCACAACCATTGATTTATTGAAACTACTAAGAATATTTCATCAATATTTAATCTTGTCCATACAAAACTTATTAAACACTAAAAACCTATTAAATATGTCCATAATCAATAGGTATAAGCCTTTCAACTTAATTAATCTAAATAAACATTTCAAAACAATAATAATATCATCACAATCCATATATATATATATGAACATATCAAAATACACACATCACTGAGCTTCTCAACTATAAGTGATCAGCTAATATCAAAATATACACATCACTGCGCTTCTCAACCATATGTCATCAGCTCACATATAAGCTTCGAGCGGACTTCTATTTCAACACGCTATAAACTGTAAACATGCTCTACAATATATGTCTTTATTTTACTAACACATCTGCATTATTAGTAGTGGATGGTGAACCTTGATAGGATTCAATATCCATCAACCATCTCTAATCTGTTAACTAGATATTAGGACAACATAAAATCATCCTAGTGAAAGTCTAGGAGTTGGAACAGCCAAGAGTTCATGCGCCCGGGGAAGTGTCAGTCCATTAAACCTTTCAACCATATCCAACTCCTGGCCATTGATCTCGTCGGGGAGTTTCCAGTTGAAACAGTGCAACAGCTGCGCCATCCCAAACTGTACAACAAGCATTCCCAATTGCTGTCCGGGGCATCCTCTCCTGCCCGCTCCGAATGGAATCCACTCAAGGTTTTGAACTTTTGCATCCAGCTCTGACCCAGTTGCTTCCATGAATCTCTCTGGCTTGAAACTTTCGGCATCCTCCCATGATTTTGGATTCCTCCCAATGGCCCAAAGGTTCAGCAGAACGCAAGTGCCAACAGGGATTTCATAACCCAATACGGTGCAATCCTCCACAGATAAGTGGGGAATGGCAAGAGGCCCCGGTGGGTGGAGTCTAAGGGCTTCTTTCACCACAGCTTGTAAATAAAGGAGAGAAGGAAGATCAGATTCTTGTACCATACGC
>JASDQU010242094.1:10262-48395 GCA_032191745.1 Picea mariana
TTTTTTTTTTAGGTTTTTTTTTTAGTTTAATTATTTAATTCATTATTGTTAATTAGTTATAAACATAGGTGTTAATTTATTATTAAAAAATCTAACCTAGTTTTACTAATCTAACTACACTTAATATTACTACTAACCTAATTAAATTAACATATTGTTTTTTAGCCTAAGCTTGTTTATTCATGTAGGGACAAAATTGGCGGAGGGATGAAGAAATGGAGGGTGCAACACGATGATGAAGGATCAGGCGAAAAGGAGGGAGGGAGAATCAAAATCAATTGAGACCAGCAAGCCAGGTTTCTTCATCATGAGATCAATGCCAAATATATAGATGAAGAATCAAATCACTTATGATTATATGACCCTTATATAGGCTCCACCCGGGGATGACAACTCTTTCAAGAGGTGACAAGAACCACATAAATTTGAACATGCATACCAATGCTATATCCATTGGGCTGATCCCAAAAAATTATTCTGCAACCTATACATGGTCTGATCTTTCAAATGAAACCAAATCACACTGAAGACTGAAATTTGAAATGCATGCTAAACTGGAAACTATACTGCAATTTGAAAGTGAGATTGAAAAAATTGTTGAAATGGATGCTCAAAGAGATGAGATTATTTGCACACTGCTACCTACCCTACACTGCTTAAAATCATGCTGAATCAAATAATACAAAAATGCCAATGAATCCAGTCAAGTAGCTGCTGAAACAAATGGACCGCTTGATTGCTTTTTAGCACAATCAAAACGACAACTTGACCTTTTGTCCACAGAATCAAAATTGCAAAGTGTAATGGCCACTGCTAAAAACATGATTGATCATTTATGCTGAAAAAATCTTCCATGTAGTCTGCTATGGGATCAGGAAATACACGACCTATTTCTTGACTTTCAGCAAATTTATGTTCATAATTGGGTATGGCACATATGCTTTTTACATCATTATACAGTTCCTGATATGACTACAAATTTTTTGCCGAACTTTGAAATGAGACTCATGTTGAACAAGACCATGAAGCTGGCTGCCTAATTAGGTCTATATCATAACTTCTTTTAAGCTCATAGTTGGCCAATGGAACAAGACTTTGACTACATAGATCATCCAACATATGAGCTATTCGATCCTATCGAAACTAGGATGACTGTTGCATTGGTTCCAATGACACTTCATAGTTTTCTATGTGCTTATTATTTAGGACATGATCAAGATTATTCTTTAAAAACTGAAATGAATTAAAGCTTAATGGTACAAAATTATTTTGGATTAACTCATATTCTGTTTCAGGCTCCAAGCTTTCATCTAGAATTTGAAAATCAATATAGCTCAAGGGATGCAATTCTGGGTCTAGAACAACTTCCATGTCATCAATGACATCTTCAACTGATTCATTAGAACATTCTCCATCCCTACTACTGAAAACTTGTTTACAATTTTCTCTCAGAAATTTAAATGAAGAAAAACATACGGGAAAAAACTTTCCACTTACTTTGAGATTTTTTGCCTTTTCCTCATTGTTGTCATAATTAATATGCACATGCTGATTGCCATATTTGAGATGTAACTGAGATTCTTTCTCCCAAAAGCATGCCATTGAATTCTTTGAACTGTCAGCATCTATTTCAAACTCATAATAATAATCATACTCATCATACTTGGGTAGATCATCCAGGTAAGAAAATTCATCAATCATACACATCAGATCAGTTGATTGCTCCTCTGCAGGCTGATTTTGAATTTCAACATTTACCATGTTGTGGATTGAATACATAAAATAATCATTTTCTGATCTATGATACCAAGGGTGAGCTGCAAAATTCTTGGGAACAATGACCCTTTCTTTCTCTGTAACCAATGGAACATGATGCTTTTGGACAACAAGTTCATTTCTCATGATAACTTTATGCATCATTTCTTTTATTGTGCTGGTCAGAATGTCTCATTTTTCTTTTGAAGATTTAAGCTGCTCCTTTTCTATTTTCTTCCTTGCTTCTGCCTTGATCTTTGACCTTTTGATCAACAAATTAATTTCCACACTAATTGCACTGTCCTGCATCTCCTTGAGTGTAGTAGTGCTCCTTTCTCTCAATTGAAATTCCATCTTTGAATCAAAGGCATATGGGTAGTGTAAGAGAGCTAAACTAGGAGGAGGTTTTATATCAGCAGGCATTGAATTGTAAACTTGATTGAATCTGGCTTAAAAGTGTTTCACTGTTTCTCTTGGATGTCTTTTCAAATGATCATATTCTTCTAAAATGAGAAAAAAAATTCTTTTGATCTCCCATTTACCAAGTAAGACTTCTACAAACTGATGAAAATTGGATATGCTTGCAGCTGACAAACTTTTGAAACATTCCTTAGCTCTCTCTTGCAAAGAGAGAGAAAAAAGTCTAATGCAGACATCATTTTCCTCAACCTAAAAAAGATCAAGAAAATTCTCAAAACCTTGAATGTGTTTCTCAGCAGTGATGTTACCATATTCTCCATCAAACCTGGGAAGATATTTGTAATAATTTGCAGGGAAATCATGGAGTATAGGAGGTAAAAAAAGGGGCTTGTATCTATCTGGAATATTTATAGGTGTAGGAGTATGTACAAGGACTGTAAAACTAGGCTTGATCTCTTGAGGCTCATTAGGTTGAATTTGATCAACATAAGTTTTAGTAATATGATCTTGGCTGGGATCATAAAAAGAGAAGAAATAATTANGCAGGGAAATCATGGAGTATAGGAGGTAAGAAAAGGGGCTTGTATCTATCTGGAATATTTATAGGTGTAGGAGTATGTACAAGGACTGTAAAACTAGGCTTGATCTCTTGAGGCTCATTAGGTTGAATTTGATCAACATAAGTTTTAGTAATATGATCTTGGCTGGGATCATAAAAAGAGAAGAAATAATTAAAAATAGAACCTATTATGTCTTGGATAAAATTCCAACTTGCATACCTGATCTTTTTAGATTGTATTGTCATGTTTCATGTTCTTCCTCCAGTGGAGTCTTTGAAACTGATTGGAGTTGATTGGAGTCACCAGGTGGATGATTCAACCTTCTTGTGTTTGATCACTATCCACCATCAGTAATCAGATCTGGAACTTGATATGCTTTTTTGAGGAACATCCCCAGTATGGTCGCCACTATGTTAACGCTCTGTAATTTCTCAGGCTAAAGAATAAATGGGCAGAGGTAACTACAAAACCACTTTGGAGCTAAGGGTATATCCCTCCAAGACTTAGAGAGGGATATATTTATATTATTTAACTTTTTTTAAGTTTATAATGTTAGGCTAGTTATGATAGTAAAAGGGGTTTTGTGTGTTTTGAATTTTTTGGTTGGAATAGGGGAAAAAGGGCCATTGGGCAAATGGAGTCAAAGAGTCTGTGTTCAATCAAGGCATGTTCTACATAAAACATAACAGGGAAGGATAGACACCTATGTTGGATTCTTAAGATTGATGAGTGATTTGAAAAGAAAGGTGAGGGGATCAGATTATACCAGAGCAATTAAGAATTCTGGAACTAACCCTCAAGCAAAAAACATTGAGAATATCCAAAGCCAGGAACAAAGTGCACATCAAAACAAATTTTGTCCTTCAGTCTTCTATTGAATAATTCAGATTGAAAACACATAAAACTATAATAGATAAAGGAGAAACATAAACAAAGGAAGATGTACTTCACCAACATAAATGACACAAGAATCATGTAAATGCCTCAACTGTATTACTGAAGTTTTAAAAGAAAGGAGGCTCTGTGAGCTCTGCTACAATATTAGTTACATCCTTCAAAAAGATACCAACAGATCAACCCTTAATACTTCATAATAAAAAGTATTTATAAGTTGTTTACAATCAATTCTAACATTAATGAGTGGGATTAAATTTAGGAAAATCTAAACCAATTTGATTTCGGATCACAAAGATATAGAGATCATGCAGATCTGCTCGGATTTCTGGAGCTTGATTAGTTGGGGTTCGTTGGCGATATGTCTTCACTTCTACTTTTCAAATTCCACACTAAGCAACACTCTTTGTATATAAAAATTCTCCCCCAGGATCAGGAGGTCAAATTCAACAACCTGGCCAAAAATAGAAACAGTTTTCTCAAAGTTCTGAACTGTCTGCCATGAAAAAAGGGTCAGACTGTTGAAAATAGGTTTTAACTCAGACGCTTTTATCTCCCAAAATATGAGAGATGTTAGAAAACTGAAAGAGGTTATTGTATATGAGTCTGTCTTGAGTAAAAACCTCTCTTTTCTTTTCCAAATTCATCTTCAGCTTTCCAAAACATCTACCGCAAAAACATGACAAAAACAGGAAAGATGGAAGCCTAAAAAATAGTGCTCAGAGATGGCTTCGATTATCCCAATTCCTGATACCTATGCAAAAAATGAGAGATGTTTTCAATTTCATCCTGTTGCAGAGAAAAAACTCTCTCGGTTTTTCAAAATGAGGCCTTGTTTGCCCAGAATCCACCTCGGAAGATGACTAGTCAAAACAGTTTCAGGAGTTGTTTTCAGAGGGGGGGGAGTGGATTCCGGACCCCGCTAGGGTGGTAAGTGGTATTAGGGGGGGGTCCAATATCCCTTGGAGGTGACAAGTGGCCATGGTGGTTTCACTTTTCGGACCCCCCTTGGTTGAGTGACGTAAGGGGGGGGTCCTGAATATGGAAAAGGGTAGGTTTTAAACTTAGGATAAATTTTTGGTTTTTATTTTTTTTGTTTTATTTGTTTTGATTTTTAATTTTTTTCGTTAGTTTGTTTTGTGTTTTTTCTTATTCGTTTTAATTTTTGTTTTTATAGTATTTTTTGTGTTTTATTTTTTATGCACTTTTTATTTGTTTTAATTTTTTAAATTGTTTTATTTTTTTAGGTTTTGTTTTTTTAGTTTAATTATTTAATTAATTATTTTTAATTAGTTACAAACATAGGTGTTAATTAATTAGTAATTAGTTTATTATTAACAACTCTAACCTAGTTTTACTAATCTAACTACACTTAATATTACTACTAACCTAATTAAATTAACTTATTGTTTTTTAGCCTAATCTTGTTTATTGATGCAGGGACAAAATTGGTGGAGGGATGAAGAAATGGAGGGTGCAACAGGGTGATGAAGGATCAGGCGAAGAGGAGGGAGGGATAAGAGAAATCAATTGCGACCAAAAAGCCAAGTGTCTTCATCACGAGAACAATGCCAAATAGATAGCTGAAGAATCAAATCACCTATGATTATAGGGCCCTAACATGGAGAATACATGGAGTCATATATTCCTTCAGGTTGGAGCCTGTAAACTAGGGGGTTTGAGCTAGAGGATACATGGAGTTTTAGCTTCCTTCAGGTTGGAGCCTCCTTCTAGTTGGAGCTGGAGAATTTGTGGAATTTCTTCCTTCAGTTTGAAGCCTGTAAACAATGGGTTGGTAACTCTTTCCAGTTGGTGCTAGAGAATTTTAGAAGTTGGTACTTCTATGATTGTAATCTTGAAGATATATTAAAAAGTGTTCTGTGGTTTTCTCCCATTTGGGTTTCCATGTAAAATTCTTGTGTATTGTGCATCTACGATTATATGTTTATGATATGTTAAAATGAAATCATAAGTGAATGGAATTGTTGATAAGTTAATGTTTAAATGTTGTGATTAAAATGGTAAAAAGTGCTCAATACTGATTCACCCCCCTTCTCAGTATTGGTGAATATTCCAACACTTGTTTCCATTTGAAGAAGAAAAATAATAATTGTACAATCTCTCATGGAGGAAGACATGGATGCTCCTATTGATGTGTCATGGGAAGATAAGATCTATGATGATTTGAAAGGTAAAATAAATAAAGCCACCTTAATGTAGCAATCCACATCCCAAACAACTCAAGATAGTCTCTTCATCACACATACTCATCTCTCCCATGACTTCTCCACTACCTCTATCCTAAAAAATGGATCCCAGGAAAACTTGATTCCCAAATCAAGAATTGATATGATGAACTTTCCAGTGGACTCTCATCCTAATCCTTATTAACTTGTATGGAGGGATCATGGGTATGTTTCCAAGATCACACACACGTGTCTTGTCTTGTTTGTTTTTGGTCCTAAATTTGTGATAAAGTCACTTGTGATGTGACTAATATGGATTGTTATGGCCTATTGTTGGCATGAACTTATCACTATGTCAGGAAGGCTCAATATGATGCATTCAACAATACTTACCTACTGCATAAAGATAACTCCAAATATATTATCCATAGTACATTAGAACTACCACAACACGCTTATATTCAAAAACGTTTTTTAACTTTCATCGAGGTAAGTGCTATCCACATTCAACTTTGCAACATTTGGTTTCTCCAACAAAGGACCCTTAATCTTCTCCATGAATATTTTATTTTCTCACTCTTTGGCCATATTTTCCATGAGGCACCTCCTATAGAAGACATTATTCAACCTTTAGATTATCTCACCTGCTACATTGTTCTTTCCGTGTTTGGAAGTTATGATTCTCTTTTCTTTGGTTTGTCGCCTATTTTGTCATCAATATCCAAAGGATTCCTTTTAGGTTCATTCCAATCAGTTGGGAATGAACAATATTGTCAACACATATTAGAAGGAAAGATGGGACATCAAGAACCTGACCAAGCCTTCAACAACTATTATTTCAACTAGACAACATCTGCATCTTGTTTCTTCAACATTGACTATACCAACAATGTTTCCCCTATATTCTGAAAGAATTGGAGGCCAATGATTGTTTGGTTGGGAGGAATGATAGAGATCTTAATACATAGGCATTATTTTATGTTAAATTTCTTGTTATTTTGTGAGTATTATGTGAATATTATTTCTACTATTATTGTTGAGATCTCTTAGTTTCCTAGTCTCATGGAGTAGTTCCTAGTATGATGGAGTAGTTGAGAGAATCTCTCCAACCGTCTCTATTATTGTGTTTAATTTTTAGTTTCTAGGAGCTTGTCTCCATAGTGGTTGAAGTCAAATCTCAATTATTATGTTCATTTTCTAATTTTTAGGAGCTTGTCTTCATATTGGTTGAAGTCATATTTATTGATGTATAGCAATATAAGTTTGTTTTTTTATTAATATAAGATATTTGGAGATTTTTATTTTGCACCTATGGTGTTGAACTCTGCTTGAGTGGGATTTTCCCACATCAAGGGAAAATAAGGCCAAGAGGCCTACATCAAACATGGCATCCCTTTTTTTGTGATTTTTTGTTACGAGGAAAATATCTATGGCAAGGGGTAAACCACAACAAATGGAACAAAACCCAAAAATAAACTCTAAACTCAAGTATGATGGATAAATTGAAATGATATCAAGAGAAGGATGCAATCCTACCTCATTTGGATGTTTGAAGAAGACCGCAATTGAGCTCACAACCAAAATCTTGATGCCTGCAACTTGTCCTCAACAAACAATATAAGCAAGCATATATAAATTATATAGAATGTTAGCATATAAACTAGCATAATCCATTTGCATGTATAACAAATATGCCCATGGAAAGTAATACAACTATTTGCGACATATAATTGGATGAGAAAAGAGTATTTTTATTAATGAAATCAATAGAAGTACATAGGTGACAAAATTATGTAACAACACATATCAGAACCAAGAAACTAAGTCCCTCCAAATGGGCCTTCACCACCTCAATCCTTCACAAAGGAAAGATCATAAGTAGTAGGAGTAATTGAGTTTCTCCTTCTCAAGATAGGAAGAGATCTTGGGGGATGAACACAAGAAGTTCAGAATTTCAAGGAAAAAGGGATGCAAACTCAATATGAAGTGAAATTTCTCCAGAGCGTATTTTCTCTAGATGATGTCTCTCTTGAAGGCTTGTATATGGCTCAATTTATAGCCTCCAAATGGAATTAAAGGGTAGAGTCGGTGTGTTTCTAGTATATGGAAGGTCAAGTATCATGGATCTCATAACATGGTGTGAAAACCTAACATATTTTTAATTTTTGAGAAAAAAACCCAATGTACACAGGATGTAATGGAGCAACCCATGTATACACGAGCTGTCTAACTGTGGCCTGTGTATATGTGAAAAAATTTGAATTTTTTACTCTTAAATGAACAAAAAAGGGGAACTTGAGTATGTAGAGGGAAATGGAAGGCCATCAAATAAATATGCATGGAGTGTGGAAAAAATTGATATAACAGATGCCCCCTAATGTGTGAGGTCAGAGGAGAAATTGCGATGGCAGAAATACATTATAATTCCCAGAAGTGGAGTAATGAGGACCCAACTGGAAAAACTTGTTACTCATGAGAATATTACAATTCACATTGCTTCTATACACATGGCTGCTAATCTGTATTACACTGCAGATCCATGTGGATATATAAAAAATAGTTGTTCATGTCCATGAATAGGAAATACAAAGTAGGCATATTCCATAGGATGTCATAGTCACGAACAAGCCACAATGGAGTCTAGTCTCAAAATCAACTAAATATTTCTGTATACAATGGAGTACAATCTGATCTTCCATGATCACTAAAGTCATATAGGTACTGTTCTGATAAGAGACAACAACAGATATGTTATCCTGCTACTGTGAATTGAAGGCCTTCTACACTATCCACCGAAGGTGCAAGTCTACATCATGTGAATAAAGGAGTTGAAGTCGAATACAATGAGAATTCATTTCATTACCGGTCATTGAGGTATACCATTGAAAAACATGAGACAACCCACCGATAATGAAAGTAGGTGTCAAGGCACCAAGTAAATTCAACAAGTGTGAATAAGGTTGTTGAGATTGAACACTTGAATAATCCATCGATCAGGAGATATTAATGTATTCATAACTGTCGATTGTGGGAGAACCTGCCATTGATGTCTGCAAGCCTCTAGGTACTCATTATGACTCTACATCTCAATTCCAAAATAGATGAGCTAAATTCGATGGAAGGAGAGCTGAAACAATTAGAGCATTAAGGCATATCTCATCATCCAACGCGAGGTACAAAGAAATAGATTAATGATTAGGAAGAGACCGAACGAGTAGGATGCACACGAAGCAATGACCATGTGCATCTCTTGTGTGTACTAGATGCAAGTAGGATACAAAGGATACCCTCTGACTAGAATCCAATAAAGAAAACTTCTGACAAAGGAGAGGAAACCACCAATAGGGTATAATGGAATCCAAGACACTGCATGAATCCCAATGTGAATATATTTCTTTCCGTTGAACACAAGGGAAACCCCCTAGTAAAAAACCAATGGAGATATGTCATATGATGAGTTTAATATCACATACCAATGATGAAAGTAGGCCTATGGTGCAAGGTAGGACAACAACTTCATGTGATTCTGAGGTTCACTTGTAAGGGGATGGCCGACATGCAAAGTCAAGAGTTTTGAGGAGTGGCCGACACAGGATTAGAATTACTTTGAATATAAGCATGAGATAGATGAATAAATCAAGAAGCATATACTTAACACTAATCATTGAATTTTTTTTTCGACACAGGATGCATTAACAAAATCTCCATAGGGTCTAGAAGAATAACTAGTCAAAGGAGTAGAATCTAAGTAACGAGTTCAACTTCCTATGGCCATGCTAAAACCAAACCTTGGATGAAATGGAATCAAGAATTTGTTCTCTGTTAAAAGCTGACACAACTACTGTTGATAGGAGATAATATTATTTTCCCACCTGTCTTTTTTTTCTTCAAAGTAAAATAAATGCTATGATACAGGAGAGGAAACGAGTTTGGCGAGTAAGAAACTAGTTCCAAGAAACATAACATACCTATTCTCAATGCAGGGAAACACATGCGATACATGGACACTCAGGGGGATATTTCCTCTATGGGTAAAGGGTTGTCAAGTTGCAAAGGATATATGGAAGGAAATGCTTGGCCAATGCTGAAAATTGATGGGGAAAAAGGATTATAATGAGAAAGAAGGAGCCAACATTAGGCTCAATAATGCAAGAAAGATAATGGGATGCAATTACAACCTAACTAAAAATGTGTCATTTTTTCCTAACTTTAGTCCCTTGGGCCATAAAAAGTATAAAAGAATACCCAGGAGAAATCTTGTAGCCAATGGTGACTAGAGTATTCATTTTTCGTAATTAGTCTATTTTGTTCAGAAAAGGGTCAAAATTATCCTAAAATAGACATCCTTTTAAATCCATTTAATGAGAGTGAAAGAAACAAGTTCACTTGACAATATTTTCATGTTTAAGGAGTCTTAAAAATATCTTAACTACAATTATAGGAAGTCCCGTAGGTAGTGGCCATAATGATATTGAGTAAGAATAGTGAGGTTCAAACACAAATTCATAGTGGGGCTATAAGGGACTCTCAATCCTAATAGAAAACTTACAACATGGGTGCCAAAATGCAAAGGGGAGATAAGCTAGAATGCCCATGGAAGGTAGGCTCTACCACGTGCATTAAAACACTTCTAAACAATAGAGAAGGCTGCGTGTCACAACTCAGTGGGGTCGATCCTAAGGTAAAATGATACCAGAAAAAAATAATGCAAATATGAATGGAGGGAAAAAATATAACCTATATTCCAGTTTCGAGATCATGACCTGTCAGAATGGATGAACATAAAGAAACATACCAAATAAAATGTCTCTGAAGTCCTGTATATAAGACCAAAAACACTAACCCATAAGTTAATAAGTCTAATATAAAAAACTCTGATAAAACATGTGTTAAGGGATACAGAAATTGAAAACAAGAAAACATAAAAGTACAATATGTATAGAGGACCACACAACCTTGCGACTTATGCATAGTAGTTCTCCAGGTAGGGCCCATTGCTAGGCCCAGGCCAAGGTATTTTTTGGTAATCAACTTGTAAATTTTTCAGTTCAGGAAGAGGTCAAAAATCCAAAATCATAGCTTCAAGGATACACTCATCTGAAGGAAACTCAACATCCATGAAATAGAATCTCGTCAACTCACAAATACCAAGGCTCGAGGTCTCACAAACAACAAGATCATACTCAAGAGGAAACATCAGATTACTCAGGCCCATATGGGGAGGCAATGGCTCCCATGTAGGTCTTCTATCAAAATCCAACAACTCATTGGTAGTTGACACAAGCTTGGAAGAACCCAAATATTACCAAGGTGGGGAGAATAAAATACTTGTAAAGGATCCTTCATCTACAATACATCGACGAACGAGCATTATCAGGAAGGGTACAGAAGAAGGAGGGTGAGGCTCTACAAGATCATTCCAATAAAATGAAACCATCCTAGGACTTGGAGGGAGCATACTCAGAGAGAGTGGAATGCTCCCTTGTTCAGAAGGTACATAACTAGAAATGATAAGGCATGGTCGAAAGATGCATTACCCCCCAAAATAAGAGTGGGATTGGTCAAAGATTGCATCGACAATGTCACTTCCTTAGACTTGTCACTCTCCAAGAGAAGAGTGGGATCGTCCAAAGATTACATCGGCACAACCACTTCCTCAACCACTGGTTGAATAGGATGCAAGACAACATGGTCAAGAGGCACATCACTCCTAAAAATAGGAGTGGTGTCGATCGAAGATTGCATTGGCATGACCACTTCATCAACCAAAGATGGATTAGATTGTTGGGAAACCAAGGACGACTCAGAACCCGAAGGGCCATCAGACAAGGAACACGCTTCTCGTACCATGGCAGTAGCAGGGCATAAACGATTTAGGTGAACTCCTTTGCATAGTATAAAAATAACTTGGGATTACACCCTATACATATAGGCTTCTCAATCATATCAATGCCCCCAACATGACTTGCAATGGATGGTGACATTCTCCAAACATGACTTGTAGAGGCTAGTAGCTGATCTCCAACACGACTTGTAGAAGTTGGTGATGTTTGTCTAGTGTGACTAGTAGTGACTAGAGTTGTACCCCCAACATGACTTGCAACGACTGGTTGTAGGTATTCAACATGACTTGCAGAGGTTGTTGACCTATCTCCAACATGACTAGCAAACGCTGGTGATATTAAAGGCTATGAAGGTATCATCCCAGATGGGAACACTTGCAAGGAGAAAGAAATATGATATTGATCCCACCTCGATGTAATATCAGAGGGTGGAGGAGGATTTTCCATAAAACAATCATTTGCAGGAAAATGCATTGCGGATGACAGATAGACATACGAGATATATGAAGTAGAAACACCTCCCATATGTGCATTCCACCCTTGAAAATTATAGCTAAGATTGGGTCTGGAGGAAGGAGGATTCCAACTCCCCATCATAGGAAATGAATGAGGGATACACTCCCCACCAACCAGGAAAGGATTACAAATATGAAATGTGCCCCCCGACCCAAAAATAACGTCGACATTAGGTTTCAGAAAGGAGGACGAAATGTACGAAGACATATTCGACATACCAAAAGAGAATGGATTAGAGGTCAGAGGTGTCAACTAAGTAATATAACAAGGATTCCCCATAAAAAAGGTTCCAGGGGGAACAAATATCGATGATGACTAAGTCATACCATTCGAAAATATAAAAGGATACGTCCCCATTGATTGAGTTGAGCTCATGTATTGGGTAGTGCTAATTGGGGGAGTCATGGGAGCTCCACCAACCATAACAGAGGTTGGAGTCGAAACAATACTCAGAATAGGATGATCATGAGCCTAAACAGTGGAGATGTTCGTACCACATTTATTAATTCTACACATTTTAGGAGATGAGTCGGTATTAAACCAAACTTTGAAAATTGATTCAAGAGACAATGAGACCAGTGAGGAAGCTAATATCACTCCACGATGACTCAAAACTTGATACAAAAATAAAAATTCTAAGGCCAACTAATAAAGAAAGAGCACACTCCTAAATAAAGTTAGAGGCCAATGCACACAAACATGATATGATGGATGAAGGGATCTCCCTAACTAAAGAAGGTATGCCTCTCCCAAGAGGGATGAGACTCCCAGACAATAAAGTGGAGGTAAAAAAATCATTTATAAGGACCCTCGTAGGATTCACAACACAGTTGGTCAGATTTTTCTGGAGATAAAATCCTCCATAAAGTTTGTGTGTTGTTCGATCCCTATCTGACTCAAGGTACATCTAGAATAACCCCCGAAAGAAACCTATGTGGATACCTAGGTCAAGTAACTAAAGTCACCATGATATAACCAATGCTCAGGAAAGCAGCCTCAGGTTCAGTCCACCATATGGGTAGGGTAGTAAAGCCCAAAATCTCGAAAGCACTACCTCTCAAGGAGGTAAAGGCACTAGAAAAACCCCCAAATATGAATAAAACCCTAGAAATATCTCTGACGCTAGGAAGGTATTAGAGGGCTATCTCTACAACCAACTTCGCGTGACCTCATGCTTAACTCTGGTGTGAGAGGGGCCTCCTAAGGAGACTAATTACAAAATGGGTTTCACCACTCTGTTGTCAGACAAATACGTTGAGTTTTATAGCCTTTGAGAAGTTTACTCACAAAATCCTATTCCAAGGCCCTAGGTCCTACACTTGTTTGTGTACCCTGAAAAATAAAATCATTTCTAATCAATTTTAATTATTTAAAATTAATTTTAATGGATTCTTCTTACTCAAGAGGTGTGATCGTGAAACTGATGGTATACTGAATCATCATATATAAAAAGAAGAAAATATAAAAATACTGCTAAGTACTAGTCTTGATTTTCATAGATATGGTATGATTCTAAATGCCATTATTAGAATGAAATCTCTACAATTTAAATGAAGTGAACTCTTTCCTAACATGAAAAAACTAATGTGATGCAGCCAAAAGTGCAAATGCTCTGAATAAAATGAAAAAAGAAAAAATATCTTTGTATTTTCAATATAATGAAATGAAAATTCAAGGATTGAATAAACAACTTCTCAGGTAGACCCTACTGCAAGAATAAAGAGACAAGCCAAAAGTGCACTAAGAAGTGACTACCCAGACCATAATGCAAGGACAGAAAATGAGAAAAATGACAAGAAATGAGTTTTCCCAAAATATTCATCAATAACGCAACTTCCTATCACTCTGTAGGCACTCAATAGTCAATATAGGGATCCAAGAAGTCTCAAAAACCAACAAAACTCACCCAGCAAACACTAAAATCAGCCGCAATGACTCAGAAGATAGTTTACGGGATTGTTCAGGGAACAAAAGCATATATACGTGCCCTAAAGATAGACATGTCACATATGTATGTGATTTTCAATGGAAAACCCGCGTATTCCAAAGAAGACACTTCTTGGGCAAGGGTTAGGCCAAGAAACTTAGACACAAATAAAAGTAAAGGATGTCAAGAAACATGCAATATAGAAACTCAACCAAACATAGAGCAATAAAGGAGAAAAATCACCCAATACCCCAAAAGGAGATATCTGCAGTGGAGTTACCAATTCTATTACGAGGATAATCTCTATGGCAAAGGGTAAACCATGTTGGCATGTTTACAGGAAGAGTGTTCTTTTCATTGATGCCAAGAACAGAAGGCAGAGCAGAAGGAAGCATAAGCTCAGGAGGAGGAGCGCACAGTATGCAGAGATCAAAGCTCAGAAGAGATAGCGCTTTGCTCTTTCTAGAAGTGCAACCGAGGTCCAAGACCTTTGAACACTTAGAAAAACCTTTTAAGTCAGAGAGATCATAAAGCTCATGAGGAAGAACGACAGTGGTTGTTGGATCACCAATCCCGAATACCCGATGACCATTACATCAGCATCCAGTGACCAGTGGAAGCGCATAGGAGAAGTACATATCTGATCCGTTGGATCTGAGCGCCGAGGATCAACAGTCATTGGATCCAAAAGTAAATGGAAGAAGGTTAAGCCTTTGATGAGCATAGGAGAGCGGACTTGTCAAAGTCCTAAAGTAAGCAAGGACCATCCATCGTCAAGATTAACAGGTCACACGATCCTCAACTCTAGAGAAAATCACTTCGAGGATTTTTCAGTTTGAGACTTGAAAAACCCTAAGTCCGGAAAGCCAGAGAGCTGGAGTAAATGACAATCGTCAGATTAGTTTGAAGTGGAAGGACAAGATAAGCTAGAAAAGTAGCATCGTAGAAAGATCGAGTTGTCGATCTGAGAACGTGATCAACGAACAACGTTTAGTTTGAGTCTAAAATTTGTGAGGAGGTTATTGTTCAGGGACTCACTTCAGAAGAATTAGCGACTTGAAAAGTCGAAATACCCGAAGTCCCGAAGGCTGAAGTCCTGAAGTGAATGAGGATCCATGTCAGCAAGACTATGTCAGCAAGGACATGTGGCACAATGAGACAATGACAAGTGTCAAGTTGATTCGACATTACAGGTACGTGCAAATCACAAATTCGAGTGGTACGTGGCAGCTACTAGGCTCATGACACATCATCAAGTGACATAAGTAAGTGACGTCACTCTAAGAGTTTTACTTCGGGATTTTTACCACCAGCAGATGCCTTAAGTCCCAAAGTCCCGAATGCTGAAGTCCCGAAGTGGATACGAGTCATTCGATTTGAAGATCACTTCGTATGCATTATCAACCATTGATCTAGTACAGTGGAAGAACATTTTAAGTGGAAGTGTTAACCGACAGTAAGTGATTTCCGCTGCCTATGAATTATTCAACAGGTGACCACTCTGGAGGAGAATGAAGCACCAATTAGCTTAAACTCCCGAAGTGCCGAAGTCACTTATGATCGTTGATCTTGTAGGAGGGTACGTGTGAAGGATAAAGTTGGAGATTTCCGAAGGCCGAAGTCCCGGAGCTGAGGATAGTTGTTGGATTAAAGAGGGACATGCATTGTTGGATTGTGGACTCTGAGTGAAATGCTCCGAGAGAAAACAGAGTTTGAGAATCGAAAATCCTGAAGCTTGAATGGCGAAATCGATCTCGTCCATTGGTTTGGAGGGCCACATGTCACCTGATCATTGAGACTAAGGATCACGCATGGACAGAGGAAAGAAGGCAGGAAAGGAAGATAGATTGGAGCCGCTGATCAAAGGAGCACCGTCAAGATCGTGAGATCGACAGTCCCATCGCATTGCGGGGCCAGAACATGCTCGTGTTATAATTATTTGTTAGCGGTCCACAATTGAAACCATGGTTTTAGAGAAAGGACATGTGGAGGCTCGCAGTGAATTGTGGGGCGAAAATTAGTTTGGTCTAAACCACCTTTGGATGCGCCCTCAACCACATGGTCACATGAGCTCATCTCCCAAGGTTATATCGAGGGAGGAGCTAGCACGTCGCTAGGATCCACTTCGAAGTTCGAGATATCGGGAGTTAGGAGAGTCGGGGTGACTCATGACAGATGACCCAAAATGCGAAGTCCCAAATTGATTGGCCCTTGGTCACCACCGGTGGTCACGTGAAAGGAAGGGGCTCAACAAGAAAAGCTAGCGCCCACTGTGAAGTTTTCTTAGGAAGAGAAAAGGCGCTAAGGGGATGAGCATGCGAAGGTTCTCTCTGTAACTACCGAGACATATTGATTGTAACTGCAGAAAACGACTGATTGCATCTGCCGTAGAATTCGAAGAATATCAAGGTGCTCGCCAGAGGAGCTAAAGAGTCTCGAGGTAATTGCCAGTGGAATGAAGACTCATCATAGAGACAATTGATAGATGGAAAAGTGTCGAAGTTTATAACTGCAACATAGAGGATAAGCTCGACCATGATAGAGAAGACGAAGAGTCACACTGTCAGAGAAGGAAAATAATCTCAGGGTAAGCCACTGATGACGAACAGACTCAACATAACCGCCAAAGAAGACAATGAGTTGTGTGGATGATCTGGTAGAGGACTTGGCATGATAAATATACGCAGAACAAAGAAGAGATGGTTGCTTTTGTTGAGAGTTAGGTCTTCACAATATTGGAAGTTCCATACATGGGATTGGATATGGTTTGTTGAATCCAAGTCTGAATTTGACCATACTGAAGGCACTTTGTTGGAATTTAATTAGACTTAAATATCTTGATTTACACTTATGCTTGAAGTTAAAAATCTCCTACGAAGCACTGGGAAATATAAATATAAGGATGCTTGAATACATTGATTTTTTGAGTTTTAAACGAATTGAATATTTGCAACGGGTGGCACATCAAAAATCCTTGGTCAAATTAAATATTAGTTATTCAGAGATATATGAATTGCTAAGTGCAATTGGAGAGCTAGAAACGATATGGAAGTCCTTGAGTTAACAGTGAATGCCCCCGACGTCGCCACCTTTACTGGGTAACTTAAGGAACTTGAAGGAGTTGAAGCTCATGAATTGCAGGGTATTGTGATGTTTTCTAGGTTTTGTTGGACTGTTGCCTCAATTGACTGCGTTGGAACTACGATGTTGTATGACATTGGACAATAGGTGACCTTCCACACTTGCCCCACACACTTATAAAACTCAAATTGATTGGTTGTCATAATTTGAGGAAAATGGACTCGTATAGTCTTGAAACATTGGTATATTTGGAGGTGTTTTACATACATGATTTTAACAGGTTGAATAACATAAGCGGACTGGAACCACTTACAAAACTTGTGAGATTGGATATTACATTGTACTGAATTAGAAGAATTCAACTGTGTTGAATATTTGAGGTCACTGGAAAGACTGTATGCTTGCTATGCCAAACTACAGTGGGGTGGGAGAGTAGTGGAGATGTTGGGCCTAAGATTAAAGGAAAATAAAATTTTCGAAAGTAAAATAAAAGAATATCGTTTCATGTATTTTAAAAGTTTTCATACACGAAGCTGAGAATACATGTCTCGAAGCATTGTGAATCTAATTTTAAGTTAGGCGTCCACGGGCTAGGATTTCATCTCTTCAATGCCTTCATTTCTGAACCAGCCACCTAATAGGATCCGAGGTGCACACTCCCCTATAATGTTAAATTATATTAGTGTTAGGGTTCATGTTAGGGTTAGGGTTCATGCTAGAATTAGGATTATGTTAAGTTAGGGTTTCTAAATTAAATACGCCTATCGACGTTCATCAGCCACAATTATGTGGCTGTACTAGTCTCTAAAATTGTAATTAATCATTAGTCTAGCATTTGATCTTTTGGATGAGGAAGTTCTTAAAGAGAGTTCTATTTGTGACTTAGTTTTTTATTTTTTCGTTCTTTCTTGTATTGGGAAAATACATTTTGTGGTTATTTGTTATACACATCCCGGGGTTAATTTGGTCACAAGTTACACTTTTTACACCAAAAAAACAATTTAAAAAATTTAAAATCTCAAAGAGTTTTGCACTAGCTCAAAGATGATTATGAACACTTAAAAAATAAAAATAAAATAATCATTAAGTTTGAAAAACATCTACCACAAATTTGTTGATAATAATAAGAAGTTCTAGTGGATGGTATTTGGCTAATACTAACCCTCAACTTGGTTGGATTTTATGGATGTTTCCTCCCAACTAAACACATTGTAAAAGTATTGAACTCAGATAACTTAGAAATTAACGACTAATAAAATTTATATATATATTAATTTTTGAGTTAGTATAACTTTTATAGTATTATAATTCATACATTAACTCAACTTTTTGTATATACTAGAGTTATATATCTTCCTATTATTAATAGGAAGCTATCGATATCATACTTATTATATTTAATATCTTGAGTATATTGTTTTGATATTATATATTTTTAAGAGTAATTATTTATATTAATATTGTTTAAATAAATTTTAGAATTATTTAATATTAGTAGTAAAGTGGAAAAAGAACAAAGAGAGGGAAAAATTAAAAAAATAAAGTTAAAAAAAATAAAATAAAATTTGTTATTAAGTGATTTTTACACCTAGAGGTGCTATGTAGTCCACAATTATTAAGTTAAATCATATATTATGATCTTCACACTCACACACACACATATATATATGTCCACATAAATTTTTATTATTTATTATTATTATTTTAATGCATTATGTTACATGGACATCTCTCCCATAATGAGATGTAGAGTGTTTCTTAGTGAAACCATCATAGATCCATCTTAACCCTGGATCTATTAAGAGTCAGAAAGATCTATGCTGATGTATGGTTGCAAACTCTATGGTTAGTATTAAAAAAAATAAAAAATTAAAATATAATCTAGTAAATATAAAAGCCTTTTATAATATATAACCTTAATATTAAAAGCAATTCTTACTACCTTTCGTTATTTTATTTTAGATGTTGATCTCTCATTTGAGAGTAAAACTATTATGGGGTACGTATGAGAAATTTTCTATAACAACTTCAAGCTCTAATAAAAACCACTCATATGCTTCCCAAGCTCATGTATTGTGGGATGGTAAAAATTGATGCCCCTAACAACAATATCAAAGTCATTGATAATTTTGTTGTAATCTTTTACTTGAAAATATTATGGAGTTACAATGATATTAATGACTTATTATAAAAAAGAGGTTAACCCTAATTTAGAACACCAAAATTATTTTTTTAATATTGTGAGTTTTAAAAAATATTATATTGTAAAAACAATATTGTATCTTAAAAATAAAAACAAAATCAGAGTATTGAACTCACTAGAAAAAACTTAAACCACTCACAATACATAAATAAATTAAATTTACATTAAATAAATAAATAAATAAAATTACAATTACAATTTAAAAAAAAACATTTTCTTTTATAATTTACAACTTAAATATAAATTAAATTTCATTTTTAAAATATTTTCAACATCAAAATATTTTCGATTAATTTCCTATAAATATAATCACAAATTCCATAATATTCTTTACAAACCGCTAAAACTTAAAAATCAACAAATTCATGGCGTGAACATCGAAAGGTTTGGCTCGTCTAGAAAATAAAATAAACCTGAAAGGCCGGGAAAGAGAACCACCTCGGGATTATCTGTAACTATCATATATGTAATATTGTTGTTTCGAGATAAATTGGATCTAGCAATATTAAATAAAGATGACTTGCAAAACCTGAACCGTCGGGAAAGAGAAACGGCCCAAAAGTGGACGGAAGAAGTTGGCTGGAAGAAGGTAGTGTGTCCAGAACGTGGTTAGTGAGGAAGTTAGTGGTTGAAATCACAACCATTAATTTATTGGGACTACTAAGAATATTTCATCAATATTTAATCTTGTCCATACAAAACTGATTAAACACTAAAAACCTATTAAATATGTCCATGATCAATAGGTATACACCTTTCAACTTAATTAATCTAAATAAACATTTCAAAACAATAACAATATCATCATCACCATCCCCACACACACACATATATATATATATATATATATAACCATATCAAAATACACACATCACTGAGCTTCTCAACTATAAGTGATCAGCTAATATCAAAATATACACATCACTGCGCTTCTCAACCATATGTCATCAGCTCACATATAGGCTTCAAGCGGACTTTTATTTCAACACGCTATAAACTGTAAACATGCTCTACAATATCTGTCTTTATTTTACTAACACATCTGCATTATTAGTAGTGGATGGTGAACCTTGATAGGATTCACTATCCATCAACCATCTCTAATCTGTTGACTAGATATTAGGACAACATAAAATCATCCTAGTGAAAGTCTAGGAGTTGGAACAGCCAAGAGATCATGCGCCCGGGGAAGTGTCAGTCCATTAAACCTTTCAACCATATCCAACTCCTGGCCATTGATCTCGTCGGGGAGTTTCCAGTTGAAACAGCGCAACAGGTGCGCCATCCCAAACTCTACAACAAGCATTCCCAATTGCTGTCCGGGGCATCCTCTCCTGCCTGCTCCGAATGGAATCCCCTCAAGGTTTTGAACTTTTGCATCCAGCTCTGACCCAGTTGCTTCGATGAATCTCTCTGGCTTGAAACTTTCGGCATCCTCCCATGATTTTGGATTCTTCCCAATGGCCCAAAGGTTCAGCAGAACGCAAGTGCCACCAGGGATTTCATAACCCAATACGGTGCAATCCTCCACAGAGAAGTGGGGAATGGCAAGAGGCCCCGGTGGGTGGAGTCTAAGGGTTTCTTTCACCACAGCTTGTAAATAAACGAGAGAAGGAAGATCAAATTCTTGTACCATACGCCCCATACCAACTACGCGTTCCAGCTCGTCCTGAAGCTTCTTCAGCACTTGGGGGATTTCTCAGCACTTCGGACATTGCCCACTCTATGCCAATCGACGACGTGTCCGTTCCAGCGGCGAACATAGCCTGCAAATACCTGTCATGTCATGTGATAGATCAACAGTGTATCATATTTATTTTTAAAAAGTAGTTGAAATTGAATCTTAGTTAAAAAGTAGTTGAAAAGTAGTTAAAATTGAATAACTTTTAACCTACAGCGATGACGCCTTTAATATGTTTTCGTTTAATTTGGAACTCCGTATCTTTATCTGCACAGATTGCAAGCAAAACGTCGACAAGATCTGGCGTGACGTTGGGGTCATTCCGCGCAATGTGTTCCTCTATTACATTGTCGAAGAAGTGGTCTACAGTCTTGTGTATTTTCTTGAATCGACGTTTATAACCTTGCAGATCCAACCACGCCAAGTATGGTATATAATCTCCGATATTGAAAGTGCCGGCCAACAGAAAACTTTCTTTGATGCTTTCAATTAACTGTTGGTCGGAATACTTTCTCCCGAAGGCCATCCTGCAGATAATAGAAGTCGCAAGAGTTGACACGGCTTTGCTAATGCTCACGGGAAGAGAGCCCTCACTGTCTGATATAATAGAACGAATCATAGTAGAGACTTCCTCTTCTCTTATGAAGCGGAAGGACTCTAAGCGTTTGGAGCTCAGCAACTGTAAAACGCATATCTTACGCATTTGTCTCCAGTAAGCACCATACGGAGCATAGCCGACGTTAGAGAAATTATACGACAAATACTTAGCAGCCATGGATTGAGGTCTGCCGGCGAAAAGGCGATCAYTATTCTTGAGAAATTCCTTGGCCATATCTGCAGAGGAGACAACTAAAGTGAGGGCAGARGASCCCAGGCGGAGAGACATGAKAGGCCCGCATTTCAGAGAAAGAGCTGCCAGGGCTTGGTGTGGAAGCTCTCCCAGGAGTAGGTGAAGGTTTCCAATGATCGGCAATGGAAACGGCCCAGGTGGCAGCCTCCGTTTTCTCCGTCGGATCAAGAATCCGCATGACGCCGCGAATGCAAGTAGGAAAGCAAAGGCAAATTTGTTATAAAACTCTGCGTATTCCATAATTGGGCGCTCAGAGTAAAACACATTCGCCATTGTCAGTCACCCGCCACAACGAGGGACTCCGCAGGTTCGTCTCGTCTATAAAACAACAATTTAACGAATCGGATCGGGGAGCCTTCTCTTTCAACAGTATACAGTGAAATGATGTAAATGACTATACATGGACTATCCTGTCGTAAACCTGTGAATGTGAGTCGGCGCGGCACTATCTTTTCCTGTACATAAAAACAATGGAATCGGATTCGTACTATCGGCTTTCCGTCTTTTAACATGGAGATCCATTTTCTCAAGAAACGCGGCCCGGGACAAGCCTTTTCCTTTACATAAAAACTATGCAACTTAGGCAAAACAATGTAAATAGGATCAAAATTGAGGTATTCATTGCCTTTCAATAGCTCTCTAATCGTTTATGGAAGGGCTTAAAACTATTTTCCATGAAAATTAAAATAAAAAATTATTTGTCAAATTTGAAATGAAAAATGTTTCATATTTTTAAATTTTTTCGATAGTTTTTTTATAATAGATTTTTTTATTATTATTTTTATGTGTTGAAAATGTTTCTAATATATTTTATTTTTTATTTTTTTATTATTTTTATAAGTGCTTTTTTTAATTAGTAATTTTTTCTTATATATTTTTTTGAATAAAAAAAATTGTATTACCTTACGGTATCAAAAAAACGACACATGTTTCAAAATACATCAAAACCAACCACTTGTTCTACTATATGCATGGAAACAAGAACATGTGGTCGACATTGGTCAAGGACCAACTAGCGAACCAGAGTCCGTTTTCAACAAAATACATTCTAGCTAAAACTAGAAATCTAACAGTAAAGAAACTAGATGTGAGGCGAACCCAGGCTTCTGTCATGGCGAATTGTGAAGGCGAAAAACTGACAACATGTTGGGAAACTACTCTTCACAGACTCGCTTGACAGGGAGTCAAACAAAATGTTCAGGAGTTTGCTAAGGACATGTTGGTTGTGAAGTTGCTCGGCCAAATATTTCCTCATCTCGAAAATCAGCACTAAATGGTCCTCCGTGAGCCTACAGGAGCTAGGAAAATTGTGGGGCCCCAAAGCCGAGTGAACTTGCGTGCCTGTGTGCAGCTCCCAATGGGTCTCCTCCTTGCTCCAGCAATCGACCCAATCTATCCTTGGTGCTTCATTGTTTGGTACATTGACGTTGAGGGTGTCTTCCTTGAAGTCATCCTGCACCAGTGGAGCGATTTCCTCCTCCACCATACTGACTCCCATGGCTATCTCAAGAAAATTTAAGGGAAAAATGGTGCCCATTGGTGTTGTCTGCTCCATGGTGTTCTCCTCCCAGTTAGGAGGAATCTCCTCCTCCACTATGCATCCTCCATAGTTTAGCTCAGGGTCAAGTGAATGGGGTTCAGGTTGGGAATCTTCGCACCAATTTTTGTTGGAGTTAGGATAGAAAAAATAGTTTCTTCCTGGATTGGGAAAAAGAAAAGGTGGGCCTGTGCATCGATGTCGGCCTACCAGACTATAGTAGGCCGGCTCGAGTTTTGACTTACCTCTCTCAGGAGGCATGGCGAAGCTGAACTTGAGGGGAAGAAAATTGACAAAGGAAATGAAGGGAATGTCGATCGTGGAAGGAAGAAAATTGATAGAGGCTTGACTTACTTGGATGAAGAATGTAGGTGGAGAATGCAATGTTGAGGACAAACTCTGGAGATAAGAACCACAACAAGAGATTACCTACGTGATGATGAGAGAAATGAAAGTTTGGGGAGCCATGAATGTCGAGGTGATGTCGCCTTGGTGCATCGTACCAGTTTTGGATGACCAAGCTCGGTGCGCCATTAAACCTCCCTGACTTTCCCAACACACTAACATTTTTCCTCAGTGAATGTTATACATTGTGATTTGATTGAGGAGGAGGCTGGCGTCGACGTGCTTTAACTGCACTCATCGCTGCCAGAGTGCCATGTAGCATGTTCTCGCTACGTGTCACACCATCTGGGGCATTTCCCCTTATATCTTAGCAATAAATACACATTCCTTAATATGTTCTATTTTTTATTCTTTTATTGTTTTTATAAGTTTTTTTTATTTTATTAATAATTTTTTTCCGTAATAAAATAAAATTTTCTTAATATGTTCTATTTTTTATTCTTTATTATTTTTACAAGTTTTTTTCTTTTACTATTCATTTTCCTTATATCTTAGCAATAAAAAAAATGTTAACATTTTTTTTCTATGAAAAATAAGTTTAAAAAAAGAATTGTTATGTTTTTTATACAATACAATCATGTTTATATGGAGCTCATACATGCATGTATATTTCATCTATTGAAGCCCCAATGATTGAGGATCAAATCCCAAGTTTTCTTCTTCTTCATAGATTTGTTGATGTTGGCCATGGTTTTCTTTTCTAGTATTAATCATCTGTAAGTGTATTATTAATTTAATTTATTTCAATTTATTTTTAATATTTGTATCACGTACATATTAATTATTGGTATCAAATGCTCTTTCATGATTTTGTTTAAAGGGATCATTTTTTTTCATGGCTTTTAAGTATGTATTTGATCTCAAATTTGAAATTGTAATTTTATCCAATTAAAATTCAGTTTTGTCAATTTCGAATTATAATATGATTTTTTTGAAAATTTCAATATCCTTCAAATCATCAACATTTCAAATTAAATAATAAAAACTTAATATATAGAATCTTTCATATCTCAACAAATGAAATTTTTTTTTATAATAAAGTTATGAATATTTGAAAAACTTGAATATATAAATTTCAATAATAAAAAACTTTATAATAAATTAATTATAAAATAACCAGTTTATGAGTAAATTATTTATTTATTTAATTTTCATATAAAAATAATAATTTATTTTATCCTATCAATTTAAAAAAATTTAACCCTTCAATTTGAAATATAATCCTTCCCTTCAAATGAAATATGTGGACTTTCTGTCTTTTCTTTCCATGGAGACCTATTTTCCAAGAATAAAAAAGTGGAACGAGTTTCGTATTATCAGCTCCTCATTAGTGTAATGATTGCCTTTTACTTAGACACAGATCGTTCCCATTTTCAATTGACCTGCGACGAAAAAGAGAAGAATCACCAGTCCAGTCGGCTCGGCTCGTCTGTATTCTATAAAACAAAAACAAGAATCTATCTACCGGATTGGATTGGATTTGAAGAAAAAGATAAGAATCACCGACTGGACTTGCGAACTAACTTTTCCATTACATAAAATAATGAAACGAGATTCATATTATCAGCTTTTTGTCTTTTCAATGGAGACCCATTTTCCCAAGAAAAAAAAGTGGAACGAGTTTCGTCCCTTTTCCTTAGACACCGATCGTCCCCATTTTCAACCGATTTGCGACGAAAAAGAGAAGAATCACCCGTCGGTGCGGCTCGTTTCGTCAGTATGCTATAAAACAAGAATTTATCTACCAAATTGGATTCGGTAGATTTCTCTGTTTTTCCGAAGACAGACTTTAGAAGAAAAAGAGAAGAATCATCCATCAGCTTGGCTCCTTTTACAAGGACACCCTTCTTCCCATTTTCAATTAGACTTGTAAAGAGAAAGAGAAGAGTCACCCATCCGCTAGGCTTGAGGCGTCTGGAATGTATAAAACAAGAATCTGCCCGACTAGATCGGGTACCTTTTCCTTTTATTAAAGAAGTCACACTGTATTTTCTTTATACGTGTTTATTTTATATTTTTCCCATGATTTATATATGGGATGAGATATATATTTTTCCCATGATTTATATATTAGATGAGACACCACACATCCAATGATATATATCTCCAGAAAATATACGATACATAGTTTTCAAGTACTTGTTTACCACTGCTTTTGAAAAGAAAAACAATGAAAGTAGATTGGAAGTATCAACGCTTCACATGCATGGTTTTTCACCAGTGACAGAAAAAGTAGATTCGGAGTTTCAACGCTTCACATGCAGTACTTCTGAAAAGAAAAACAATGAAAGTGTACTCGGAGTATCAACGCTTCATAAATGTCCTTCTGTAGACACTCATTTTCTTCCCATTTTCTATTAAAATTTAGGGAAGTGGATAGCCCAGGTAAAGTATAAAGTAAAATGATGTGATTGACTATCTATAAGTGGGTTGTCCACCTGTAAACCCGAGGGAGGAACAGGCGTTTCTGTACACTTTTGCTTCGTATTATCGCCTATCACCTTTGCATAAATGGTTTGTTTAATACAGCTATCCTTATTTGCATGGTACATTTCGGATTTCGTGCATCCAACTAATATGAGATAAAATTAAGGGAAGTTATACATCAACAATGTTTCTACGAGGGATAGAATTTGTAATTGGTTAATTGGTTGAGTAAGCTTAATGGTTAAGAACATGTGTTTCCTCTTAAGAGGTTACAAATTCAAACACTGGTCCTAGAGAAATTAGTCATGAATTTATATTGGAATCTAGGTATTACATCAAACAATATGTGAATACATGGGAGTCCAAGGGCAAGTAAGCATTGTAGCCCCTCCATAATGAAAGGGGCTAGGATAAAGAATGTGAGACTTTGGGTCCACGTAAGAGTTGAAAGGGATGGCTACACGTGGACTTCACATGTAAGAACAACCCCCTCGTCACGTGGACTTCACATGTAAAATCAACCCCCTCATCTACATAATCGACGACAAGTTCGGAGGGATCACGTCATGCTTGTTTGGCTCCTGGTGAAGGATGAACAATTTTCATTGTTGTTAATGTCGATGACGCTGATACGTGATTTCATTTGTGGAAGTTGTACTCAGACCCGTGGGAAATTTAAGACTATTGTACGCATGGAGCCTAATCTCATTTAATGGCTTTGCTGGTGGATGGAATGGAGGAAATGATTGGAAGTTATGTGCAGGAGTAGGAAGTATAGGCCATGAAGGCATAGTTCGTTTCTGAGGAGCGTGGGATGGATTATCAGTGTGAGGATTCATGCATCCATAAGTTCAGTGCAATTATGGTTTCTAAAGTTAGGTTTGTAGTTATAATTTTCAATTTGACGAAGAGTATCATGGTTACAATATTTAGTTGACTATGCGATAGGCATATTGTTGGTTATGTGTTATATTCTTTTGCACGAGTAGTAGTGTCTACATTGCGCCGAGCGCGTAGGGGGTGCAGGGGCAACACCCTCGAGAAACTTTTTTTCCTCGGGAAATGTGTCTCATTTTTCCTCATTTTTCGTGTTGCCTTGATTTTCATGTCGAATGTGGGCGGTTTTTCGACACATGGTTTTTTGTTGATAGTTTTCTATTTCCGGTTAAGGAATTAGGGTTGTTCACTAATCCAAGTCATTTGGTTAGGTTTTTGGATATCTCTGGCTCCTATATGTATATTGCATTATAAATAATGTATCACCATGAATGAATATAGAATATGCCGGTTTTCCCGGTTTGGGTTTCCAGGGGAAAAATCTTTGTGTAATGTTTGTATTTTCCATTGTATCTTTTCCGTTCTTTTACTGAAAATCTGTCTGGAGTAAATATTGTACAAGGTTAAAATCTACACATATTAGGTCATCCGAGGGTGAAATTTAAGTGTGCAAGCAACCCGAGGACCCTTTGGTGTGCTTTAATATAATCTGGTCAGGATCTTTGGGCCTTAAGAGGGAAGGATTACGAGTTGGCTTCCTCTGTCTCTAGCATCCTTCGACATTTTTTAGGGGAGCATTCAACTAGTTGATGCTCTCGTAAGAAATCCTTGCTTACTTCTGAGTATGGTTGGTTTAAAGCTTTTATTAGTCTAGATAGTAGCTTATATCTACTCCTGTGTTGGAGGAATTTGGGGAATTTTTTGGTGCCCTCGAGAGAAAAAATGTACTCTTTTTCTCTGGCCAATTGGTGTGAAATTGGGCAGTATTTTGGTATGAGGAACACCGGGAAGTAGTTGGTTTCTTTGAGTGGTGTCAAGCCATCAATTTGATCTTTGTTTCAAGTTCTTAATCATGGAGAAAGGAAAGGAAGTGCCCTAGGGAAGTTCAACATGGGTAAAGGAGTTTGTGGAGGACAATTTCACAACTACTCAAAAATTGTCTCTCATTGTCGATGTGCATAGTTCAACATTATATTTTGCTCTTGAAATACTGGCTCAATGTAAAGTTTTAATTGGACAGCTCTAGGATGAGGTGGATATTTGCGTATGCATAGGGAATCTCTATAGAGACAACTGGATAAGAGGGAGATAATTCTAAAAGCTTTTGGTCATGACAGGGACACATGAGAATCTTGCAGACATGAAACAAAGAGGTTTAGGATGCTTCATGGTCTATGATGTGGTGTATTCGTCTAAAGAAGGAATGAAGAAAGAAGAGGTCTAGGATGTTTATTATGATGTGGTGTATTCATCTAAAGAAGGAATGAAGAAAGAAGAGGTCTAGGATGTCTATTTTATAATAGTGATATATTTTGTTTTTTTATTTTTATTTTGTATTTTAGAAAAAAAACTTATTGTTTGTGTTTTTGGTTTTTAATGTTTGTAAAGAATAATAGACTTTTTAATTTTAATTTTTTTTAAGTAATAATTGATTTTGTATTTTAAATAAAAATAAAATTTATTGATTGTTTTATTTTGGTTTATTAAATCTTTAAAAAAAAATCACTTTGGCTTGTTTTAAAATTTTACTTTCATATTCTTTTACTCCGGAAAAATGCCTATTTCATTATAAAAATATTTAATTCTTAATACTTAATTTAATTCTTATTTAAAATAATGTTTATTTATTTTTATAAAATTATTAAAATAAAGGTAATTTTAATATTTTATATTTATTTTATTATTTTTAATTAATATTTTAAATTAAAAATAAAAAAACAAAAAAATTTATAATCAATTGTCTCATCTTAAAAATATGAGTTTATCTATTTTATAATATATGGAGTGTGTTGTTAAGGCACTCCATGATGTTAAAGTTACCAGTTTGAAACCTGAGGGGACAAAAAATTCAGCCATGTTAAGGGTTGGTGTGGCTCAGACCGGGTGCGATCCTTGGGTGATTTTGGCAGCTTAGTTGCCCCTGAGTCGCGGTTTCTAAGTCATAGGCTAGTCCCGCAGGTCATGGACAAACTAGCAAAAAAAAAAAAGCTATTTATATATTGTAGGTTAGGTAATGTATACCTTCGTAGACTCTGCCCAGTGATTTGGATTTGAACTTGTGACCTCTTAAAAGGAAATGCATATTCTTAACCATTATGCCCCCTCTCTCTCTCTCTATATATAGAGTAGATTATCTACATATAAACTTATAAATCTAATTAATGATAATCAATTCAAAGATGTTTTATGTATGGGGTGGATATTCTTGAATGAGAATTACATGAAAATTCTCAAAGTATTTTATTGTTTTTTTTCATGAGGATAGATCATTAGTCATATAGTTGAGAAGCTTGGAACTTTTAAAGTTGGATACAATTATGAGTTTTATTTATCATTTTTTTTTGAAATATATAGGGTAAATTTTTTTATTGTATTTGTAAATGATATATATATATATATATATATACTTGTTTATTATTGGAGAAAAGGGACCAACAACAAAGAAAGAGTTGTTCTATCCAATTCAACTACTCTCTATCTAGATAATTTTTATAATTATAACTCTGAGAGCTACTCGAGGCTAAGACATAATAATGTTCGCTTTTCATTATACAAAAAAGAAAAAAGAAAAACATATTGATTAACCAGATAGAGGGGGAGCTTGAGGCTCATTGGGAGGATATGGAGTTGTTTTCCTTCTAAGTTGCACTATTGTTGTTGAGTTGGATGAAGGGAGACAAGCCATGACCTTGTGAAGGAGAAGATGAAACTATTCCCACTGGAGTTGAATGGTGTTTTGAGTTTCCTCCCTAGTTCGCAACATTTGACCCAGAAGCATTTTCAAATGCCAGTAGAGTTCCACTATTCACCAATACTTTGATTCACACCCACGCAAGATACCGATGTTTGATACCCAGGTGATGATACCTTCATTCACCTCCTGAGTTGGTGTTAGGGTTTGTTCCATCTATATGTTAGCCTCGACCTCCGCAATTTGCTCGCAGATGTGCTATGGAATTGCTTCTTGGAAAGATGTCGCTGCTGCATGGGCGTCGTGTTGAAATCGGGTCATGGGAATTCTCTCCTCTCTGTGGTTGGAGGAAGGATCTGAAGGTGAACTCCCTCCTTGTTTGTAACCCTTGTGATATCCTCTTCGGGGAGACATGGTGCTCTCAATCTGTTTGTCAAATCAGAGTTGAACATGAATCCATGGTGGGTTGAGGGACAACTTGCAACGCTGTCAACCGTGGACTCCTTCTCTAGCAAGAGCTTTCCATACTTCACAAGGATAAGTTTTTGACCAGTTCTTGAGGTTCCTAGGATTGTCGAATGGCTCAAAATGTCTGCCACCTTTCATTTTCATGATGCCCTGACACAAAATCCCGAAAGATCTTTCCATTAAGACAACTGTATTGTTGTTGTGTTGCGTTAACTTCCTTCTTTAATCACCTCTATACCGGTTGTATTGATGACCAAGCACTAGATAGTTGTCACAGAATATTCTCTTCTCCCATTTTCCTTGACAGCTAGGTGTAGAAGGATTGCAAGTCGAGGTGGAGGGTACACAATTAATGATCATTGGAAGGTATGGAGGTTGGGCCCAAGGGAGTGTCGTCAGAATGATTATCAATATCTTGCAAGCTGGATGAAGGAAGGTGAAGTTTTCACCACTCATCCACATGGTTGATGTCATGCATGCTCGATGTTGGCAGTGGATTTTCCATCTAGGTGTCCATGTGGCCTATTGACTCATCGCTAGATATCCCAACCTCCATGTCACCCGATCTAGGGTCGACAATCCTTTGAGGAAAGGGTAGAGCATTGAGCTATAAGTGTGTTGGATTGTTAGGAATCCCAAGGTTATTCCCATTGGTCTTGGTGATTCCTTCATTGACTAGGCTATCTGATGCTTTGTTTGTAGAGCATCTGGCATGAGATGGTATGAGAGCCATGATCTTCTTGAGGAGGTGATTTATTATTTCTAGAGAGAAAGAAAAATCCCAAGTTGTTGAAACTTTGTGAAGAGGTGAGCCGAGTTGAAGGAAATATAACATGTAGATGATCGATTGAGAATCTCCCTCTGTGACCAACTTTGTTTAATTCTCCTTGATTGTTATTTAGAGACATTCCTCGAGGGCTTTGATCTTTGTTGCATTGTTGTTTTATGTGCCCATATTTTCAATGTAGGTTTTGAGCATGTGACCATTTTCATCCATGAATAACCCACCATAGTTCTCTACCTCTATGTTTCCCTTAGAGGTTCCATCGAAATTTAGTTTGATGAATCCATGAGGGGGAGGAGACCAACGGGAAGGAGCTATGTCAGATATCAAGATGGATTTTGGGATGTACTTTACCTTGCTCTGGTCTAAGTTGAGGGATGTTAGGATGCTTCTTTCATGCAACATGTTATGCCAATTGTCGAGTCACCAAATTGTCATCCTTTTTACCATTATATAATATCATTTTCCTTGAATTTTAATCATTTTTCATTTTCACTTAACCTTGCATTAAGACCATTTTAATGTTTATATGAGGGATTCGACTTATTATTTTCTAATGCATTTATTTTAGTATTTTAAGTGAATTTATCATTAAATCTTATAAAAATAACATGTTCTCACTTAACCTTGAAAGTTGGGAGAGTTTGGTGATGTTTACAGGTATATTTGGAGTTTCCAATGATGCTTATTTTTACCACCTAGCTCCAAATTCGATTTTCCTCTCCAACCATTGAAGATTTGATGAGGATTTGGAATGTTCATTCAAGTATATTGGATATAAAATAATCATGAATTTTTTATGACATTAGTTATCAAATATCTCAAAGATTTTGAAGATATTGTTGACTTTATAAATACTAGAAAAT
Source organism: Picea mariana (assembly GCA_032191745.1). Taxonomy (NCBI): domain Eukaryota; kingdom Viridiplantae; phylum Streptophyta; class Pinopsida; order Pinales; family Pinaceae; genus Picea; species Picea mariana. The sequence continues at coordinate 42,354 of JASDQU010242094.1, forward strand.
GGTTGTAACCACATGAGCGAAAACTGGATCTGAATTTATTAGTTCGTTATATTATTCTCAAAGAAAATTATGTATATATAAGATTTCCTTCTCCATTCCAAGGGGAGTACTCTTGGAGCATATGTCCTTGACTTATGATGGAGTGAATAAAATATCTTGAGAATTTCTTCCATATGGATTGTAATTTTATAGTTGCATTGTGTTTTATGATTCAATATAGTTTATGATGTTGTAGAGTAGTTTGCGACCTTGTTCTTGGGAGAATTGAGCTCACTCCAAATGGATAATAGTAGTATTTTCCTTTATGCAAGTATGTTGTAAGGAGTGTATTAACTCATGAGCCATAATAATGCTGTCAAGAATTTGTTTGCCTTCAACATAACCCATTTGTTCTTGGGAGATGAGGGAGGGCAACAGGGGTTTGAGTCAATTAACAATTATTTTAGTGATGATCTTGTAGATGACATTGTAAAGTGCGATGGGGAGACACTTGCTTGGATCTTCTACCTTCTCTTCTTTTGGGATGAGGACTAGGAAGGTGGATTTTAGGGTAGGTAGGCCATTAAGGAATTTTTGAGAGTCTTCGACCACCTCCAAAATGTACTTCTTAATGAGAGGCCAAAAAGAATGAAAATATTCAGTAGTAAATCCATCAGGCCCTGGATATTTACCTTTGGGCATGTTGAGAACCACTTTCTCTACATTTTAGGAAGTGATCTCTCATAGTAGTACACACTTTTTCTCTCCTATGACCAGCTTTGGCTTGTGCTAGGTGATTTTCTAGATCGCTTCCTATTGGTCTTGTTGTGGTTATGTCATCAAAGTACTATAGTAATGCATTAACTCTGTTTGAATTTCTTCATGTTTTAGGATTTGATTTCCTTCTCTGTCTTTGAGAGAGGTGACCCTGTTGTGATCTTTCTTCTTTGGAGCATGGACTTATGGAAGAACTTGGTGTTTTTCTCTCCTTCTTTTATCCATTGTATCCCGGATTCTTGTTTCCATAATTGTTATTCATGTTGTGCTCTCATGGTAATTTTAACACTTAGTTGTGTTTATTATGCGATGAATTATTTTGTGTGCCCCTGCAAAACGATTTTCTATAGGAGATGTTCTGTTGATTGTTCCAACTGATTTTTTCCTGGAAGATGTTGTCAAATTCTGTTTTATTCCATATATTGAGTTTTTGCTTTAATTTTTTCAAGCATTGTTGGAATCAATAGACGAGGAATCCATCATAAATTGTTGCATCCTTCCACCACTGTGATATGTTGGCCTAGAAATATGGGTGTTCCAGTTAGAAGTTTTCAAATTTGAATGGTCAATTGATTGGATCGACTCTACTATCTAAGTCCAGGTAGATTGGCCAATGATATGAGCCATGACAAGGAAGAATATAAGCTTCAATGGAAAAGTTTTGAGTTATTAAATATTCATATAGGAGGAATCAGTCTAAGCGTGAGGTTATTTGATGATCTCCCCCTCTATGGTTGTTCCAGGTAAATATGTCATTCCCCATCTCACAATCTACTAGGAAGAGGTTATGAATGGTATCTTTGAGGTGGTATGTGTCCATGTCCAGATGAGGAATTCCTCCTTTTTTCTCTACGGAAGAAGTGATAATATTGAGGTATTCACCAAAAATCCATTGAACGTTGTCTACAATGGGTTTCAATAGTTGAATTGAATGAAGGAAGGTAGTTTTATCTGGAGAAGTTTGGGGGGGGCATATACATTGGAAAACAATCCCCCATGATAGTTCCTACCATTCTGAAATGAGAAGAAATTTTTCATAGTGTGGAAAATAAATCAAAGAGGAGGATTAAATTGGGGTTCCAAAGGAGCACTAGTCCACTAGAGGCTCCTTAAGCGCCTATGGCTATATAGTGATAGCCATTCCAACATTTGGTGGCTATCCTTTATAGGACTTCTGAGGTACATGTGGTTTCTTGAATCAAGGGTATGGAGGGTTTTTCCTTATGCAATAAATATTTGAGGGCTCTCTCTTTGATAAGGTCGTTCATACCTTGAATATTCCAATAGATTGACTTCACTAAGAAGGTTGAGAGGAGGGTGATAATTTCTCTGTCATCAACTTGATGCGTCCTGAGTTTACCATAAATTCTCCCAGTTCTTGGAGAAGTTGTTTGTTGGTTCTTCTTCCTCTATTTCTTTCCTCTTTCAAAACTTTGGGATTATCTTTTATGTTAGTGTTCTTGATGCCAATAGAGGAGGATGCAATGTGCTTTCCTTTGGGTGTTATTGCAGGTTTCTCCTTAGATTTATTATTGAGTATAGCCAAGTTCAGTAATTGAATATGAGTTTTTAGGATGTAATTGGTGTCTTTCCAAGCACATGCGACCATTATGCTTTATATATCTAGATCCCTAAGGTCCATGTCTTCTCCATATTCATGACCATGTTTTCCATCCCATGTCTGGGTTTTCTTTGTGTTATCGTCAATGATTGAAGGACACTGCATTGTACCCTCTTTCAATTGTTGTTGGGGATTGTTATTATCTAGGGATGCTAGGTTTCCTTTATGCATTTGTACCTCTTATTTCTAGTCCTTTTTTATTTTATTTTGGGTATTTGTTTCTGGATTGCCTGCCAAAGTTTCAAAGTTGTTACTGATGCAGGGGCCTTTTGGAGGTGGTTGTTGCATATTTTTCTAGAGAATTTTCCTTTTGGAGGTAGCTTTTTCAAATACATCTTCATCCTTGTTTGCCTTATTCTTGGGATCTTCTTAGGAGATGTTCAGAGGGAAATATTGGAATAGGTGACCATGGGCATGGAATTTTCTACACTAAAAGGGGATATGTTCGTAATCAATGGTTTGGATCAAGTTTGTATCTAAGTGTCAGAGGCAGATTGATACAAGGAGAGTCTTAGAGATGCTGAGATATACACAAATTCTGGTGTAAGAGGTGTATCTTCTTTGTTGTGTGGCATCTAGAATTCTGACAAAGGTACCCAAGGTGTTTCCTATTCCTTCCATAATGTTCAGAGCCCAATATTCATTGGGTGGCGAGTAAAACAAGATCAAAACTAGTGTCGCAGATAAGTCTTCTTTCACAAGAATTAAATTATTGATCCAAAGGCATAGGTAGAGGCCAACAAAATTGAATAAATAGGGTCCATTCTGGAATATTTGTTCTCTATCTTCTACGACATTAAAGATTGCAGTAAAAAAACCTTTCAAGCCAAGTTTTATCTCTACATATCCCTTTGGTTTATATTGGGTTTTAATCCACCATAATAGAGATTTTTCCAATGGCCATAGACCCATGAATTTGCAATCAGTGCATGGTCCTACATGTGTTGGATTGTTTCATCGATATTAGTTGATCATATCTCATACTGAGGAGTTTTGTCAGTCTGTGGGATGTAGGTACTGGATCTTATTTCTTCCAATATAATGGTATGTTGTTGTGCCTAAGGTGTCATTGGTTCTTGGGAAGTTGTTCCATCTTTCTTTCCTTCCTCCACGGGACAAGGTTTTGATTGATTACCAAGAATTGTATTGCTTGGATTACTGAGGGGAGAGTGATTTTTCCCAGTGACGATGTCGCGATATGAGGGGGAGACACCCCCTCCTGAAGCGACCGCCATTGATGAGATCAAAATGTGCTAAGAGTTGCAGAGTTGTGACCTAGAGCGCTTTTGTTGAAGACACCATTTACAAATTATTATTAAGACTATTAGGTTTAAAGTTTGATGTCACTTGGAACCTTTTTTTTCTTTTTTTTTCTCACTTCCATTCGGGTTTAAATCAATCCATTTTTTTAGTTACGTGAGCGGTCATTTCTTACCCAATTTATTATTTTCATTTAAAATATCAAGTAATAATTGTACTTAAAAGAAACCTTAATATCGAAAATATGTATTCTTTTTTTTTAAATATTAAGGAAACATTTAAGTTAATATATCAACTATACCAAACATAAAATGAAAGAATAAATCTTCAAATAAATGCAATGTAAAGTCATTTTCTTATATACATAATTCAATTAATTATATATATGAGAATGTAAGTTTTCACACTTAGACATAATGGTAGAAAATATTTCTGGATAATCATTGTGTATATGGATTCGAAATGCCCAAGGTTTCAAGTGGAGACTCCACCCATCATTAGGTACAACCGAACAATATATTTCAAAACGTCCAACGTTTTGAGTGTACAATCCACCTATCATTAGGGACAACCAAACATTGGTTGTCCATCAAAACGTCCAACGTTTCGAGTGTACACTCTACTCATCATTATGGACAACCACCCATCATTAGGGACAACCAAATTTTTGTTGTCCCTAATGATGGGTGGAATGTTTATCTACCATAATTACATATTTTTAAATCATATCAATACATAATTTTGTTAATTTTTTTTTTAAATTATATTAATAAATGTGATAGGGAAACTTATTTACCTATAATGTTAAAGTATCTCAAAATTGTATTTAACAAAATTTTAATAATTTTAATATTTAAAAAATTATAATTAATAATAACATAATATAAATTAAATAATGTTAAACTATCTCAAAATTCTATTTAACAATGTTTTAATTAATTTTAATATTTTAAAAACATTGTAATTAATAATAATATAATATAAATTAAATAGTAACATTTGATGTACAATGTTCACTAACAAATTCAAATTATAAATTTTTAAAATATTAAAATAACATGTCACATTAATAACACTTTTCATATATTAGATTAATACCACTTTTCATTAAAAAAATATTTAAAATAAACTCATGAAGACCTTTAAAAATGAATTTTCTATTACAATATGGGATAGTTAAGTTACCATCATAGAGAGCACTCTTTCCAATAAGATGTATGAAAAAAATGGTTGTTATAATTAACTTTATGAAAACATGTCTAAAAAAGGTTGTTATAATTAACTTTATGAAAACACCTATGTTGGATTATTAAGATTGATAAGTGATTTGAAAATAAAGGTGAGGGGATCAGATTATACCAGAGCAATTAATAATTCTCGAACTAACCCTCAAGCATAAAACATTGATATTATCCAAAGCCAGGAACATAGTGCACATCAAAACAAATTTTATCCTTCAATATTCTATTGAATAATTCAGATTGGAAACACATAAAATTATAACAGAAAAAGGAGAAACATAAAAAAAAAGGCAGATGTACTTCACCAACATAAATGACACAAGAATCCTAAAAAATTCCTCAATTGTGTTACTGAAGTTTTAAAAGAAAGGAGGCTCTGTGAGCTCTACTACAATATTAGTTCCATCCTTCAAAAATATCCCAACTGATCAACCCTTAATACTTCGTAATCATAAGTATTTATAAGTTGTTTACAATCAATTCTGGCATTAATGAGTAGGATTAAATATAGGAAAATCTTAACCAATTTGATTTCGGATCACAAAGATATATAGATCATGCATATCTTCTCGGATTTCTGGAGCTTGATTAGCTGGGGTTCGTTGGCGATATGTCTTCACTTCTGATTTTCAAATTCCACACTATCCAACACTCTTTGTATATAAAAATTCTCCCCTAGGATCAGGAGGTCGAATTCAACAACATGACAAAAAATAGAAACAATTTTCTCAAAGTTCTGAACTGTCTGCCATGAAAAAAGGGCTTGAAGGTTGAAAATAGAGGTTAACTCATACATTTTTATATCCCAAAATATGAAGTATGCGAGAAAAATGAAAGAGGTTATTGTATATGAGCCGTCTTTAGTAAAAATCTCTCTTGGTTTTTCCAAATTCATCTCCATCTTTCCAAAACATCTACCACAAAAACATAAATAGTGCTCCAAGATGGCTTCGATTATCCCAATTCCTGATACCTGTGCAAAAAATGAGATATTTTATTGAAGTTAAGCCTGTTTTGGAGAAAAACCTCTCTCGGTTTTTCAAAATTATCCCTGTTTTTCCCGGAATCCACCTCGGAAGATGACTAGTCAAAACAGTTTCGGGAATGGTTTTCGGAGGGGGGAGAGTGGATTCCAGACCCCCCTAGGGTGGTGAGTGGTATTAG
>JASDQU010242094.1:59501-70129 GCA_032191745.1 Picea mariana
CGGTGTTCAGTCAAGGCATGTTCTACATAAAACATAACAGGGAAGGATAGACACCTATGTTGGATTCTTAAGATTTATGAGTGATTTGAAAAGAAAGGTGAGGGGATTGGATTATACCAGAGCAATTAAGAATTCTGGAACTAACCCTCAAGCAAAGAACATTGAGATTATCCAAGGCCAGGAACAAAGTGCACACCAAAACAAATTTTGTCCTTCAGTCTTCTATTGAATAATTGAGATGGGAAACACATAAAATTATAACAAATAAAGGAGAAACATAAACAAAGGCATATGTACTTCACCAACATAAATGACACAAGAATCATGCAAATGCCTCAACTGTATTACTGAAGTTTTAAAAAAAAGGAGGCTCTGTGAGCTCTGCTACAATATTAGTTCCATCCTTCAAAAAGATCCCAACAGATCAACCCTTAATACTTCGTAATAAAAAGTATTTATAAGTTTTTTACAATCAATTCTAACATTAATGAGTGGGATTAAATTTAGGAAAATCTAAACCAATTTGATTTCGGATCACAAAGATATAGAGATCATGCAGATCTGCTCGGATTTCTGGAGCTTGATTAGTTGGGGTTCGTTGGCGATATGTCTTCACTTCTGCTTTTCAATTTCCACACTAACCAACACTCTTTGTATATAAAAATTCTCCCCCAGGATCAGGAGGTCGAATTCAACAACCTGGCCTAAAATAGAAACAATTTTCTCAAAGTTTTGAACTGTCTGCCATGAAAAAAGGGTCAGACTGTTGAAAATAGGGTTTAACTCATACGATTTTATCTCCCAAAATATGAGAGATGTTAGAAAACTAAAAGATGTTATTGTATATGAGTCTGTCTTGAGTAAAAACCTCTCTTTGTTTTTACAAATTCATCTTCAGCTTTCCAAAACATTTACCGCAAAAACATGACAAAAATAGGAAAGATGGAAGCCTGGAAATAGTGCTCAGAGATGGCTTCGATTATACCAATTCCTAATACCTATGCAAAAAATGAGAGATATTTTCAATTTCATCCCATTGCGGAGAAAAAAATCTCTCGTTTTTTCAAAATGAGGCCTTGTTTTCCCGGAATCCACCTCGGAAGATGACTAGTCAAAACAGTTTCAGGAGTGGTTTTCAGAGGGGGGGGGGAGTGGATTCCGGACCCCCTTAGGGTGGTAAGTGGTATTAGGGGAGGGGTCCAAAATCCTATTGAGTTGACAAGTGGCCATGGTGGTTTCACTTTTCAGACCCCCCTTGGTTGAGTGACGTAAGGGGGGGGGGGTGAATATGGAAAATGGTAGGTTTTAAACTTAGGATGAATTTTTGGTTTTTATTTTTTTTGTTATTTTGTTTTGTGTTTTGTTTTATTCGTTTTAATTTTTGTTTTTTATAGTATTTTATGTGTTTTATTTTATATGCACTTTTTATTTGTTTTAATTTTTTAAATTGTTTTATTCTTTTAGTTTAATTATTTAATTAATTATTGTTAATTAGTTACAAACATAGGTGTTAATTAATTAGTAATTAATTTATTATTAGCAACTCTAACCTAGTTTTACTAATCTAACTACACTTAATATTACTACTAACCTAATTAAATTAACTTATTGTTTTTTAGCCTAAGCTTGTTTATTGATGCAGGGACAAAATTGGCAGAGGGATGAAGAAACAAAGGGTGGAGCAGGGTGATGAAGGATAGGGCGAAAAGGAGGGAGGGAGAAGAGAAATCAATTGCACCCAACAAGCCAAGTGTCTTCATCACAAGATCAGTGCCAAATAGATAGCTGAAGAATCAAATCACCTATGATTATACGGCCCTAACATGGATAATACATGGAGTCATATATTCCTTCAGGTTGGAGCCTATAAACTAGGGGGTTTGAGCTAGAGGATACATGGAGTTGTAGCTTCCTTCAGGTTGGAGCCTCCTTCTAGTTGGAGCTGGAGAATTTACAGAATTTCTTCCTTCAGGTTGAAGCCTATAAACAGGGGGTTGGTGCCTCTTTCTAGTTGGTGCTAGAGAATTTTAGAAGTTGGTACTTCTGTGATTGTAATCTTGAAGATATATTAAAAAGCGTTCTGTGGTTTTCTCCCATTTGGGTTTCCATGTAAGATTCTTGTGTATTGTGCATCTACGATTATATGCTTATGATATGTTAAAATGAAATAATAAGTGAATGGAATTGTTGATAAGTTAATGTTTAAATGTTGTGATTAAAATGGTAAAAAGTGCTCAACACTGATTCACCCCCCTTCTCAGTATTGGTGAATATTCCAACACTTGTTTCCATTTGAAGAAGAAAAGTAATAATTGTAGAATCTCTCATGGAGGAAGACATGGATGCTCCTATTGATGTGTCATGGGAAGATAAGATCTATGATGATTTGAAAGGTAAAATAAATAAAGTCACCTTAATGTAGCAATCCACACCCCAAACAACTCAAGATAGTCTCTTCATCACACATACTCATCTCTCCCATGACTTCTCCACTACCTCTATCCTAAAAAATGGCTCCCAGGAAAACTTGATTCCCAAATCAAGAATTGATATGATGCACTTTCCAGTGGAATCTCATCCTCATCCTTATTAACTTGTATGGAGGGATCATGGGTACGTTTCCAAGATCACACACACGTTTATTGTCTTGTTTGTTTTTGGTCCTAAATTTGTGATAAAGTCACTTTTGATGTGACTAATATGGATTGTTATGGCCCGTTGTTGGCATGACCTTATCAATATGTTAGGAAGGCTCAGTATGATGCATTCAACAATACTTACTTGCTGCATAAATATAACTCCAAATATATTATCCGTAGTACATTAGAACTACCACAACACGCTTCTGTTCAAAAACGTTTTTTTAACTTTCATTGAGCTAAGCGCTATCCACATTCAACTTTGCAACATTTGGTTTCTCCAACAAAGGACCCTTCATCTTCTCCATCAACATTTTATTTTTTCACTCTTTGGCCATATTTTCCATGAGGCGCCTCCTATAGAAGACATTATTCAACCTTTAGATTATCTCACCTGCTACATTGTTCTTTCCATGTTTGGAAGTTATGATATGGTACCCTCTTTTCTTTGGTTTGTTGCCTATTTTGTCATCAATATCCAAAGGATTCATTTTAGGTTCATTCCAATCAGTTGGGAATGAACAATATTGTCAACACATATTAGAAGGAAAGATGGGACATCAAGAACCTGACCAATCCTTCAACAACTATTATTTCAACTAGACAACATCTTCATCTTGTTTCTTCAACATCGACTATACCAACAATGTTTCCCCTATCTTCTGAAAGAATTAGAGGCCAATGATTCTTTGGTTGGGAGGAATGATAGAGATCTTAATACATAGGCATTATTTTATGTTAAATTTCATGTTATTGTGTGAGTATTATGTGAATATTATTTCTATTATTATTGTTGAGATCTCTTAGTTTCCTAGTCTCATGGAGTAGTTCCTAGTATGATGGAGTAGTTGAGAGAATCTCTCCAACCGTCTCTATTATTGTGTTTAATTTTTAGTTTCTAGGAGCTTGTCTCCATAGTGGTTGAAGTCAAATCTCTATTATTATGTTCATTTTCTATTTTTTAGGAGCTTGTCTTCATATTGGTTGAAGTCATATTTATTGATGTATAGAAATATAAGTTTGGTTTTTTATTAATATAAGATAGTTGGAGATTTTTATTTTGCACCTATGGTGTTGAACTTTGCTTGAGTGGGATTTTTCCACATCAAGGGAAAATAAGGCCAAGAGGCCTACATCAAACATGGCATCTCTTTTTTTGTCATTGTTTGTTACGAGGAAAATATCTATGTCAAGGGGTAAACCACAACAAACGAAACAAAACCCAAAAATAAACTCTAAACTCAAGTATGATAGATAAATTGAAATGATAACAAGAGAAGGATAAAATCCTACCTCGTTTGGATGTTTGAAGAAGACCACAACTGAGCTCACAACTGAAAGCTTGATGCTTGCAACTTGTCCTCAACAAACAATATACACAAGCATATATAAATTATATAGAATGTTAGCATATAAACTAGCATAATCCATTTGCATGTATAACAAATATGCCCATGGAAAGTAATACAATTATTTGCGACATATAATTGGATGAGAAAAGAGTATTTTTATTAATGAAATCAATAGAAGTACATAGGTGACAAAATTATGTAACGACACATATCAGAACCGAGAAACTAAGTCCCTCCAAATGGGCCTTCACCACCTCAATGCTCCACAAAGGAAAGATCATAAGTAGTAGGAGTAATTGAGTTTCTCCTTCTTAAGATAGGAAGAACTTGGGGGATGAACACAAGAAGTTCAGAATTTCAAGGAAAAAGGGATGCAAACTCAATATGAAGTGAAATTTCTCCAGAGCATCTTTTCTCTAGATGATGTCTCTCTTTAAGGCTTGTATATGGCTCAATTTATAGCCTCCAAATGGAATTAAAGGGTAGAGTCAGTGTGTTTCTAGTATATGAAAGTTCAAGTATCATGGATCTCATGACATGGTGTGAAAACCTGACATATTTTTAATTTTTGAGCAAAAAACCCGATGTACACAGGATGTAATGGAGTAACCCATGTATACGCGAGCTGTCTAACTGTGGCCCATGTACATGTGAAAAAATTTGAATTTTTTACTCTTGAATGAACAAAAAAGGGGAACTTGAGTATGTAGAGGGAAATGGAAGGCCATCAAATAAATATGAATGGAGTGTGGAAAAAATTGATATAATAGATGCCCCCTAATGTGTGAGGTTAGAGGAGAAATTGCGATGACAGAAATACATTATAATTCCCAGAAGTGGAGTAATGAGGACCCAAATGAAAAAACTTGTTACTCATGAGAATATTACAATTCATATTTTTTCTGTACACATGGTTGCTAATCTGTATTACATTGCAGATCCATGTGGATATATAAAAAATAGTTGTTCATGTCCGTGAATAGGAAATACAAAGTAGGCATATGCCATAGGATGTCATATTCACGATCAAGACACAATGGAGTCCAGTCTCAAAATCAACTAAAGATTTCTGTATACAATGGAGTACAATCTGATCTTCCATGATCACTAAAGTCATATAGGTACTGTTCTGATAAGAGACAACAACAGGTATGTGATCCCGCTACTGTGAACTGAAGGCCTTCTACACTATCCGTCGAAGGTGCAAGTCTACATCATGTGAATAAAGGAGTTGAAGTCGAATACAATGAGACTTCATTTCATTACCAGTCATTGAGGTATACCATTGAAAAATGTGAGACAACCCACCGATAATGAAAGTAGGTGTCAAGGCACCAAGTAAATTCAACAAGTGTGAATAAGGTTGTTGAGGTCAAACACTTTAATAATCCATCGATCAAGAGACATTAATGTATTCATAACTATCGATTGTGGGAGAACCTGCCACTGATGTTTGCAAGCCTCTAGGTACTCATTATGCCTCTACATCTCAATTCCAAAATAGATTAGCTAAATTCGATGGAAGGAGAGCCGAAACAATTAGAGCATTAAGGCATATCTCATCATCCAATGCGAGGTACAAAGCAATAGATTAATGATTAGGAAGAGACCAAACGAGTAGGATGTTCATGAACCAACGACCATGTGCATCTCTCACGTGTACTAGATGCAAGTAGGATACAAAGGATACCCTTTGACTAGAATCCAATAACGAAAACTTCCGACAAAGGAGAGGAAACCACCAATAGGGTATAATGGAATCCAAGACATTGCACAAATCCCAATGTGAATATATTTCTTTTCGTTGAACACAAGGGAAACCACCTAGTCAAAAACCAATGGATAAATGTCATATGATGGGTTTAATATCACCTACCAATGATGAAAGTAGGCCTATGGTGCAAGGTAGAAAAACAGATTCATGTGATTCTGAGTTTCACTTGTAAGGGGATGGATGACATGCAAAGTCAAGAGTTTTGAGGATTGGCCGACACAGGATTATAATTACTTTTAATACAAGCATGAGACAGATGAATAAATCAAGAAGCATATACTTAACACTAATCATTGACAAAAATTTTCGACACAGGATGCATTAACAAAATCTCCATAGGGATTGGAAGAATAACTAGTCAGAGGAGTAGAATCTAAGTAATGAGTTCAACTTCCTAAGGCCATGCTAAACCCAAACCTTGGATGAAATGGAATCAAGAATTTGTGCTCTATTAAAAGGTGACAGGACTACTGTCGATAGGAGATAATATTATTTTCCCACTCATCTTTTTTTTCTTCATAGTAAAATAAATGCTATGATACAGGAGAGGAAACGAGTTTGGCGAGTAAGCAACTAGTTCCAAGAAACATAACATACCTATTCTCAATGCAGGGAAACACATGTGATACATGAACACTCAGGGGGATATTTCCTGTATGGGTAAAGGGTTGTCAAGTTGCAAAGGAAATATGGAAGGAAATGCTTGGCCAATGCTGAGAATTGATGGGGAAAAAGGCTTAAAACGAGAAAGAAGGAGCCAACATTAGGCTCAATAATGCAAGAAAGATAATGGGATGCAATTACAACCTAACTAAAAATGTGTCCTTTTTTCGTAACTTTAGTCCCTTGGGCCATAAAAAGTATAAAAGAATACCCAAGAGAACTCTTCTAGCCAATGGTGACTAGAGTATTCATTTTTCATAGTTAGTTTATTTTTTTTAGAAAAGGGTTAAAATTATCCTGAAATAAACTTCCTTTTAAATCCATTTAATGAGTGTGAAAGAAACAAGTTCACTTGACAATATTTTCATGTTTAAAGAGTCTTAAAAATATCTTCACTAAAATTATAGGAAGTCCCATAGGTAGTGGCCATAATGATATTGAGTAAGAACAGTGAGGTTCAAACACAGAGTCATAGTGGGGCTATAAGGGACTCTCAATCCTAATAGAAAACTTACAACATGGGTGCAAAAATGCAAAGGGGAGCTAAGCTAGAATTCCCATGGAAGGTAGGCTCTACCACGTGCATTACAACACTTCTAAACAATAGAGAAGGTTCTACATCGCAACTCAGTGGGGTCAATCCTAAGGTAAAATGATACCAAAAACAAATAATGCAAAGATGAATGGAGGGAATAAATATAACCTATATTCCAGTTTCAAGATCATGACCTGTCAGAATGGATGAACATAAAGAAACATACCAAATAAAATGTCTTTGAAGTCCTGTATATAAGACCACAAACACTAACCCATAAGTTAATAAGTCTAATATAGAAAACTTTGATAAAACATGTGTTAAGGGATACAAAAATTGAAAACAAGAAAACATAAAAGTACAATATGTACAGAGGACCACACAACCTTGCGACTTATGCATAGTAGTTCTCTAGGTAGGGCCTATTGCTAGGCCCAGGCCAAGGTATTTTTTGGTAATCAACTTGTAAATTTTCCAATTCAGGAAGAGGTCAAAAATCCACAATCATAGCTTCAAGGATAGACTCATCTGAAGGAAACTCAACATCCATGAAATAGGGGCTCGACAACTCACAAATACCAAGGCTTGAGGTCTCACAAACAACAAGATCATACTCAAGAGGAAACGTCAGATTACTCAGGCCCATATGGGGAGGCAATGGCTCCCATGTAGGTCTTCTATCGAAATCCAACAACTCATTGGTAGTTGACACAAGCTTGGGAGAACCCAAATATTACCAAGGTGGGGAGGATAAAATACTTGTAAAGGATCCTTCATCTACAATACATCGACGAATGACCATTATCAGGAAGGATGCAGAAGAAGGAAGGCGAGGCTCTACAAGATCATTCCATTCAAATGAAACCATCCTAGGACTTGGAGGGAGCATACTCAGAGAGAGTGGAATGTCCCCTTATTTAGAAGGTACAGAACTAGAAATGATAAGGCATGGTTGAAATATGCATTACCCCCGAAAATAAGAGTGGGATTGGTCGAAGATTGCATCGACAATGTCACTTCCTAAGACTTGTCACTCTCCAAGAGAAGAGTGGGATCGTCCAAAGATTACATCAGCACATCCAATTCCTCAACCACTAGTTGAATAGGATGCGAGACAACATGGTCAAGAGACACATCAACCCTAAAAATAGGAGTGGTGTTGGCCGAAGATTGCATTGGCATGGCCACTTCATCAACCAAAGATGGATTAGATTGTTGGGAAACCAAAGACGACTCAGAACCCAAAGGGCCATTAGACAAGGACCATGCTTCTCGTACCATGGCAGTAGTAGGGCACAAACGAGTTAGGTGACCTCCTTTGCAAAGTATAAAAAGAAACTTGGGATTGCACCCTATACATCTAAGCTTCTCAATTGTATCAATGCCCCCAACATGACTTGCAATGGATGGTGACATGCTCCAAACATGACTTGTAGAGGCTAGTAACTGATCTCCAACATGACTTGTAGAGGTTGGTGATGTTTGTCCAGTGTGACTAGTAGTGACTAGAGTTGTACCCCCAACATGACTTGCAACGATTGGTTGCAGGTATTCAACATGACTTGTAGAGGTTGTTGACCTATCTCCAACATGACTAGCAAAGGCTAGTGATTTGAAAGGCTGTGAAGGTATCATCCTAGATGGGAACGCTTGCGAGGAGAAAGCGATATGATACCGATTAGCCATGTGAGGATATCCATTGCTACCTAACGAAGAAACTCCGTGCGGGGGTTTGATCATGTTAGAAAATTGATCCCACCCTGATGTAATATTAGAGGGTGGAGGCGGATTTTCCATAAAATAATCATTTGCGAGAAAATACATTGCAGATGATAGATAGACATACGAGATATATGAAGTAGAAACACCTCCCATATGTGCATTCCACCCTTGAAAATTATAGCTAGGATTGGGTCTAGAGGAAGGAGGATTCCAACCCCCCATCGTAGGAAATGACTGAGGGATACACTCCCCACCAACCGGGAAAAGATTACAAAGATGAAACATGCCCCCCGACCCAAAACTAGCATCGACATTAGGTTTCAAAAAGGAGGATGAAATGTACGAAGTCATATTCGGCATACCAAAAGAGAATGGATTAGAGGTCAGAGGTGTCGACTGAGTACTATAACAAGGCTTCCCCATAAAAAAGGTTCTAGGGGGAACAAATATCGATGATGACTAAGTCATACCATTCAAAAATATAAAAGGATACGTCCCCATCGACTGAGTTGAGCTCATGTATTGGGTAGTGCTAACTGGGGGATTCATGGGGGCTCCACCAACCATAATGGAGGTTGGATTCAAAACAATACTCAGAATAGGATGATCATGAGCCTAAGCGGTGGAGATGTTCGTACCACATTTATTAATTCTACACATTTTAGGAGATGACTCGGTATTAAACCAAACTTTGAAAATTGATTCAAGAGACAATGAGACCAGTGAGGAAGCTAGTATCACTCCACGATGACTCAAAACTTGCAACACAAAGAAAAATCCTAAGGCCAACTAATAAAGAAAGAGCACACTCCTAAATAAAGTTAGAGGCCAATGCACATAAACATGATATGATGGATGAAGGGACCTCCCTAACTAAAGAAGGTATGCCTCTCCCAAGAGGGATGAGACTCCCGAACAATAAAGTGGAGGTAAAAAAATTACTTATAAGGACCCTCATAGGATTCACAACACAGTTGGTCAGATTTGTCTGGAGATAAAATCCTCCATAAAGTTTGTGTGTTGTCTGATCCCTATTTGACTCAAGGTACATGCAGAATAACCCTTGAAAGCAACCTATGTGGATGCCTAGGTCAAGCAACTAAAGTTATCGTGATATAACCAATGCTCAGGAAAGCAGTCTCAGGTCCAGTCCACCGTATGGGCAGGGTAGTAAAGACCGAAATATCAAAAGCACTACCTCTTAAGGAGGTAAAGGCACTAGAAAAACCCCCAAATACGAATAAAACCCTAGAAATATTTCTGACGCTAGGAATGTATTAGAGGGCTATATCTACAACCAACTTCGCATGAACTCATGCTTAACTCTGGTGTGAGTGGGGCCTCCCAAGGACACTAATTACAAAATAGGTTTCACCACTCTGTGGTCAGACACATACGTTGAGTTTTATAGCCTTGGAGAAGTTTACTCACAAAATCCTATTCCAAGGCCCTATGTCCTACACTTGTTTGTGTACCCTGAAAAATAAAATCATTTCTAATCAACTTTAATTATTTAGCATTAATTTTAATGGATTCTTCTTACTCAAGAGGTGTGATCGTGAAACTGATGGTATAATGAATCATCATATATAAAAAGAAGAAAATATAAAAAACACTGCTAAGTACTAGTCTTGATTTTCATAGATATGGTATGATTCTAAATGCCATTATTAGAATTCAATCTCTACAATTTCAATGGAGTGCACTCTTTCCTAACACGAAAAAACTAATGTAATGCAACCAAAAATGAAAATGCTTTGAATAAAATGCAAAAAGAAAAAATATTTTTGTATTTTCAATATAATGAAATGAAAATGCAAGGACTGAATAAACAACTTCTTAGGTAGACCCTACTGCAAGCATAAAGAGACAAGCCAAAAGTGACACTAAGAAGTGACTACCCAGACCATAATGCAAGGAAAAAAAATGAGAAAAATGACAAG
>JASDQU010242094.1:70395-82035 GCA_032191745.1 Picea mariana
GGGGCTTGCGGTGCCGAGGTGCACATGTACCCGAAACTCCCGATACTCCGATTCCCGATTTGCGATGAGCCCCATTCCTTACAGGCTAGCACCTATCGGCTGGAATCTGAACCACATGACCACTGCCTCCGTGTGACCGTAGTCAAACTTTCCATCGGGCTTTCGGCATTCTTGATGACACAATGTTTGTGTCCACAGGACTTGCGATTCCCCGAAACCCGAAGGCTCATGGCCATTGACTTGCCAACGATCCGCTCTTTGTTGCAAAGTCTGCCACCTGTCCTCCACGGCTGACAGTGGTTCCCGTCTATCGGGAAATCGCGAATCGCGATTCTGAAACACATGAAGCTCTAGCTCCCGGGATCCCCGACTTTGCAGGATCTCTCGCCACGTGCCTCTGCTGATGGACGACTCTGATTCAGTCGGGGAATCACGCATCGCGATTCACTTATGTAAGAGTTCCCTGCCTCCAGAAACTCCGATCCTCCGATGAACTAAAATCCCAACTCTCCTTCTGATGTCTGACGCGTGTCCTGCCAAGGTCAACGGCTAGAATCCCATCGGTCTTTCAAGACTCGAACGATCTCGGCTGTCTTACCCTTTGAAACCCCGATACCACAATTGTTGCTAACACATAGTAGAGAATTCCTCTTCTCTTATGAAGCGGAAGGACTCTAAGCGTTTGGAGCTCAGCAACTGTAAAACGCATATCTTACGCATTTGTCTCCAGTAAGCACCATACGGAGCATAGCCGACGTTAGAGAAATTATACGACAAATACTTAGCAGCCATGGATTGAGGTCTGCCGGCGAAAAGGCGATCATTATTCTTGAGAAATTCCTTGGCCATATCTGCAGAGACAACTAAAGTGAGGGCAGAGGAGCCCAGGCGGAGAGACATGAGAGGCCCGCATTTCAGAGAAAGAGCTGCCAGGGCTTGGTGTGGAAGCTCTCCCAGGAGTAGGTGAAGGTTTCCAATGATCGGCAATGGAAACGGCCCAGGTGGCAGCCTCCGTTTTCTCCGTCGGATCAAGAATCCGCATGACGCCGCGAATGCAAGTAGGAAAGCAAAGGCAAATTTGTTATAAAACTCTGCGTATTCCATAATTAGGCGCTCAGAGTAAAACACATTCGCCATTGTCATTCACCCGCCACAACGAGGGATTCCGCAGGTTCGTCTCGTCTATAAAGCAACAATTTAACGAATCGGATCGGGGAGCCTTCTCTTTCAACAGTATACAGTGAAATGATGTAAATGACTATACATGGACTATCCTGTCGTAAACCTGTGAATGTGAGTCGGCGCGGCACTATCTTTTCGTACTATCGGATTCGTACTATCGGCTTTCCGTCTTTTAACATGGAGATCCATTTTCTCAAGAAACGCGGCCCGGGACAAGCCTTTTCCTTTTTTTTTCACGAGAATACAAGCCTTTTCCTTTATATAAAAACTATGCAACTTTACATAATACTAAAACAATAGGCAAAACAATGTAAATAGGATAAAAAAAAATTGAGGTATTCATTGTCTTTCAATAGCTCTCTAATCGTTTATGGAAGGGCTTAAAACTATTTTCCATGAAAATTAAAATAAAAAATTATTTGTCAAATTTGAAATGAAAAAATGTTTCATATTTTTAAATTTTTTCAATAATTCTTTTTTTAATAGGTTTTATTTTTATTATTTTTATTTTTATGTGTTGGAAAATGTTTTTAATATATTTTACTTTTTATTCTTTTATAAGTGTTTTTTTTAATTAATAATTTTCTCTTATATATTTTTTTAATAAAAAAAATTGTATTATCTTACGGTGTCAAAAAAACGACATATGTTTCAAAATACATCAAAACCGACCACTTGTTCTGCCACATGCATGGAAACAAGAACATGTGGTCGACATTGGTCAAGGGCCAACTGCGAACCAGAGTCTGTTTTCAACAAAATACATTCTAGCTAAAACTAGAAATCTAATAGTAAAGAAACTAGATGTGAGGCGAACCTGGGCTTCTGTCATGGCGAATTGTGAAGGTGAACCACTGACAACATGTTGGGAAACTACTCTTCACAGACTCGCTTGACAGGGAGTCGAACAAAATGTTCAGGAGTTTGCTAAGGACATGTTGGTTGTGAAGTTGCTCAGCCAAATATTTCCTCATCTCGAAAATCAGCACTAAATGGTCCTCTGTGAGCCTATAGGAGCTGGGAAAATTGTGGGACCCCAAAGCCGAGTGAACTTGCGTGCCTGTGTGCATCTCCCAATGGGTCTCCTCCTTGCTCCAACAATCGACCCAATCTATCCTTGGTGCTTCATTGTTTGGTACATTGACGTTGAGGGTGTCTTCCTTGAAGTCATCCTACACCAGTGGAGCGATTTCCTCCTCCACCATACAGACTCCCATGGCTATCTCAAGAGAATTTAAGGGAAAAATGGTGCCCATTGGTGTTGTCTACTCCATGGTGTTCTCCTCCTAGTTAGGAGGAATCTCCTCCTCCACTATGCATCCTCCATAGTTTAGCTCAGGGTCAAGTGAATGGGGTTCAGGTTGGGAATCTTCGCACCAATTTTGGCTGGAGTTAGGATAGCAAAAATAGTTGCTTCCTGGATTGGGAAAAAGAAAAGGTGGGCCTATGCGCCGATGTCCGCCTACCAGACTATAGTAGGTCGGCTCGGGTTTTGACTTACCTCTCTCAGGAGGCATGACGAAGCTGAACTTTAGGGGAAGAAAATTGACAAAGGAAATGAAGGGAATGTCGGTCGTGGAAGGAAGAAAATTGATAGAGGCTTGACTTACTCGGACGGAGAATGTAGGTGGATAATGCAATGTTGAGGACAAACTTTGGAGATAAGAACCACAACAAGAGATTACCTACGTGATGATGAGAGAAATGAAAGTTTGGGGAGCCATGAATGTCGAGGTGATGTCGCCTTGGTGCATCGTACCAGTTTTGGATGACCAATCTCGGTGCGCCATTAAACCTCCCTGACTATCCCAACACACTAACATTTTTCCTCAGTGAATGTTATGCATTGTGATTTGACTGAGGAGGAGGCTGGTGTCAACGGGCTTTAACTGCACTCATCGCCGCCAGAGTGCCATGTAACATGTTCTTGCTACGTGTCACACCATCTGGGGCATTTTCCCTTATATCTTAGCAATAAATAAAAATTCCTTAATATGTTCTAATTTTTATTCTTTTATTGTTTTTATAAGTTTTTTTTATTTTACTAATAGTTTTTTTCTTAATAAAATAAATTTTTCTTAATATGTACTATTTTTTATTCTTTATTATTTTTATAAGTTTTTTTCTTTTACTATTCATTTTCCTTATATCTTAGAAATAAAAAAAAAAGTTAACATTTTTTTGCTATGAAAAATAAATTTAAAAAAAGAATTGTTATGTTTTTTATACAATACAATCATGTTTATATGGAGCTCATACATGCATGTATATTTCAATCTATTAAAACCCCAATGATTGAGAATCAAATCCCAAATTATCTTCTTCTTCATAGATTTGTTGATGTTGGCCATGGTTTTCTTCTCTAGTATTAATCATATGTAAGTGTATTATTAATTTAATTTATTTTTAATATTTGTATCGCATACATATTAATTATTGGTACCGAATGTTCTTTCATGATTTTGTTTGAAGGGATAAATTTTTTTSATGACTTTTAAGTATATATTTGATTTCAAATTTGAAATTGTAATTCTATCCAATTAAAATTCAGTTTTGTCAATTTCAAATTACAATGTGATTTTTTTRAAAATTTCAATATCCTTCAAATCATCAACATTTCAAATTAAATAATAAAAACTTAATATATGAAATCTTTCATCTCTCAACAAATGAAAAAAAAGTTTATAATAAAGTTATGAATATTTGAAAAACTTGGATATATAAATTTTAATAATAAAAGACTTTATAATAAATTAGTTATAAAATAATCAGTTTATGAGTAAATTTTTTATTTATTTAATTTTCATATAAAAATAATAATTTATTTTAGAGGATTTAACCCTTCCATTTGAAATATAATCCTTCCCTTCAAATCAGTGGACTTTCTGTCTTTTCCATGGAGATCTATTTTCCAAGAATAAAAAAGTGGAACGAGTTTCGTATTATCAGCTCCTCATTAGTGTAATGATTGCCTTTTACTTAGACACAGATCGTTCCCATTTTCAATTGACCTGCGACGAAAAAGAGAAGAATCACCAGTCCAGTCGGCTCGGCTCGTAAGTATTCTATAAAACAAAAACAAGAATCTATCTACCGGATTGGATTTGGTAGATTTCTCTCTTTTTCCAAAAGACAGGCTTGCGAAGAAAAAGATAAGAATCACCCACTGGACTTGCGAACTAACTTTTCCATTACATAAAATAATGAAACGAGATTCATATTATCAGCTCTTTGTCTTTTCAATGGAGACCCATTTTCCCAAGAAAAAAAGTGGAACGAGTTTCGTCCGTTCATAAATGTCATGGTTGCCTTTTCCTTAGACACCGATCGTCCCCATTTTCAACTGATTTGCGACGAAAAAGAGAAGAATCACACGTCGGTGCCGCTCGTTTCGTCAGTATGCTATAAAACAATAATTTATCTACCAAATTGGATTCGGTAGATTTCTCTGTTTTTCCAAAAGACAGACTTTAGAAGAAAAAGAGAAGAATCATCCATCGGCTTGGCTCCTTTTACAGGGACACCCTTCTTCCCATTTTCAATTAGACTTTTGAAGAAAAAGAGAAGAATCACCCATCGGCTGGGCCGGACTGGAATGGAACTTATAAGACATGAAAGAGCCTGCCGGACTGGATTGGACAGTTTTGTCTTTTTTCCAAACGCTAGACTTGTAAAGAGAAAGAGAAGAGTCACCCATCCGCTTGGCTTGTGGCAGATTCTTGAAGAGTATAAAACAAGAATCTGCCCGACTAGATCGGGTACCTTTTTCTTTTATTAAAGAAGTCACACAGTACTTTCTTTATACGTGTTTATTTTATATTTTTCCCATGATTTATATATGGGATGAGATATATATTTTTCCCATGATTTATATATTAGATGAGACACCACACATCCAATTATATATATCTCCAGAAAATATACGACACAGTTTTCAAGTACTTGTTTTCCACTGCTTTTGAAAAGAAAAACAATGAAAGTAGATTGGAAGTATCAACGCTTCACATGCATGGTTTTTCACCAATGACAGAAAAAACATGAAAGTAGATTCGGAATTTCAACGCTTTTGAAAAGAAAAACAATGAAAGTAGATTGGAAGTATCAACGCTTCACATGCATGGTTTTTCACCAATGACAGAAAAAACGTGAAAGTAGATTCGGAATTTCAACGCTTCTCATGCATAGCTTTTCAGTACTTCTGAAAAGAAAAACAATGGAAGTGTACTCGGAGTATCCACGCTTCATAAATGTCCTTATGTAGAAACTCATTTTCTATTAAAATTTAGGGAAGTGGATAGCCCAGGTAAAGTTTAAAGTAAAATGATGTGATTGACTATATATAAGTGGGTTGTCCACCTGTAAACCCGAGGGAGGAACAGGCGTTTCTGTACACTTTTGCTTCGTATTATCGCCTATCACCTTTGAATAAATGGTTTGTTTAATACAGCTATCCTTATTTGCATCGTACATTTCGGATTTCGTGCATCCAACTAATATGAGATAAGATAAAATTAAGGGAAGTTAACTATGGACTTTATACATCAACAATGTCTTTTTGAGGGATAGAATTTGTAATTGGTTAATTGGCTTGAGTAGGTTTAATGGTTAAGAACATGTGTTTCCTCTTAAGAGGTTACAAATTCAAATCCTGGTCCTAGAGAAATTAGTCATGGATTTATATTGAAATCTAGGTATTACATCAAACAATATGTGAGTACATGGGAGTCCAAGGGCAAGTAAGCATTGTAGCCCCTCCATAATGAAAGGGGCTGGGAGAAAGAATGTGAGACTTTGGGTCCACGTAAGAGTTGAAAGGGATGGCTACATGTGGACTTCACATGTAAGATCAACCCCCTCGTCACGTCGACTTCACATGTAATATCAACCCCCTGATCTACATAATTGACGACAAGTTCGGAGGGATCACATCATGCTTGTTTGGCCCCTGGTGAAGGACGAACAATTTTCATTGTTGTTAATGTCGATGACACTGATACAGGATTTCATTTGTGGAAGTTGTACTCAGACCCGTGGGAAATTTAAGACTGTTGTACGCATGGAGCCTAATCTCATTTAATGGCTTTGTTGGCGGATGGAATGGAGGAAATGATTGGAAGTTATGTGCAGGAGCAGAAAGTACAGGCCATGAAGGCATAGTTTGTTTCTGAGGAGCGTGGGATGGATTATCAGTGTGAGGATTCATGCATCCATAAGTTCAGTGCAATTATGGTTTCTAAAGTTAGGTTTGTAGTTATAATTTTCAATTTGACGAAGAATATCATGGTTACAATATTTAGTTGACTATGCGATAGACATATTGTTGGTTATGTGTTATATTCTTTTGCACGAGTAGTAGTGTCTACGTTGCGTCGAGCGCGTAGGGGGTGCAGGGGCAACACCCTCGAGAAACTTTTTTTCCTCGGGAAACGTGTCTCATTTTTCCTCATTTTTCGTGTCGAATGTTGGCAGTTTTTCGACACATGGTTTTTTGTTGATAGTTTTCTATTTCCGGTTAAGGAATTAGGGTTGTTCACTAATCCAAATCATTGGGTTAGGTTTTTGGATCTCTCTGGCTCCTATATGTATATTGCATTATAAACAATGTATCACCATGAATGAATATATAATATGCTGGTTTTCCCGGTTTGGGTTTCCAGGGGAAAAATCTTTGTGTAATGTTTGTATTTTCCATTGTATCTTTTCCGTTCTTTTATTGAAAATCTGTCTGTAGTAAATATTGTACAAGGTTAAAATCTACACATATTATGTCATCCCAGGGTGAAATTTAAGTGTGCAAGCAACCCAAGGACCCTTTGGTGTGCTTTAATATAATATGGTCAGGATCTTTGGGCCTTAAGCGAGAAGGATTACGAGTTGGCTTCCTTTGTCTCTAGCATCCTTCGACATTTTTTGGGGGAGCATTCAGCTAGTTGGTGCTCTCGTAAGAAATCCATGCTTACTTCTGAGTATGGTTGGTTTAAAGCTTTTATTAGTCTAGATAGTAGCTTATATCTACTCTTGTGTTGGAGGAATTTTGGGAATTTTTTGAGAGTGCCCTTGGGAGAAAAACTGTACTCTTTTTCTCTGGTCAATTGGGGTGAAATTGGGTAGTATTTTGGTATGAGGAACACCGGGAAGTAGTTTGTTTCTTCGAGTGGTGTCAAGCCCTCAATTTGATCTTTGTTTCAAGTTCTTAATCATGGCAAAAGGAAAGGAAGTGCCCCAGGGAAGTTCAACATGGGTAAAGGAGTTTGTGGAGGACAATTTCACAACTACTCAAAAATTGTCTCTCATTGTCGATGTGCATAGTTCAACATTATCCTTTTGTCTTGAAACACTTGCTTAGTGTAAAGTGTTAATTGGACAACTCTAGGATGAGGTGGATATCTGCGTATGCATAGGGAATCTCTACATAGACAACTGGATAAGAGGGAGATAATTCTAAAAGCTTTTGGTCATGACAGGGACACATGAGAATCTTGCAAACATGAAACAAAGAGGTTGATGATGCTTCATGGTCTATGATGTGGTGTATTCATCTAAAGAAGGAATAAGAAAGAAGAGGTCTAGGATGTCTATTATTATGTGGTGTATTTATCTAAAGAAGGAATGAAGAAAGAAGAGGTCTAGGATGTCTATTTTATAATAGTGATATATTTTGTTTTTTTATTTTTATTTTGTATTTAAAAAAAACAAATTATTGTTTGTGTTTTTGGTTTTTAATGTTTGTAAAGAAAAATAGACTTTTAATTTTTTATTTTTTTTTTGATTTTGTGTTTTAAAGAAAAATAAAATTTATTGATTGTTTTATTTTGGTTTATTAAATCTTAAAAAAAAAAAAATCACTTTGGTTTGTTTTAAAATTTTACTTTCATATTCTTTTACTTCGGAAAAATGGCTATTTCATTATAAAAATATTTAATTCTTAATAATTAATTTATTTCTTATTTAAAATAATATTTATTTATTTTTATAAAATTATTAAAACAAAAGGTACTTTTAATATTGTATATTTATTTTATTATTTTTAATTAATATTTTAAATTAAAAAAAAAAATTATAATCAATTGTCTCATCTTAAAAATATCAGTTTATCTATTTTATAATATATGAATAACATTAATAAAAATTCATCCCTGAGAGTTGGTGATGGAGTGTGTTGTTAAGGCACTCGATGATGTGTCCCGTGAGACAGCTCAGACGGTAAGACGATACCTTTCTCCAAGAGATGGGAGGAGGTCTTGTGGTCGAACCCTGCTGAGTCTTCGGGATGGATTTTGTAATGATGCTGCTCTGTAAAAAGTTTATATACTGATGAATATAAACGAGAAACTTTCCCATGGAAAAAAAAGAAAGAAAAAAAAAAAAAAAAGGCACTCCATGATGTTAAAGTCACCGGTTCGAAACCTGTGGGGACAAAAAATCTAGCCATGTTAAGGGTTGGTGTGGCTCAGACTGGATGTGATCATTGGGTGATTTTGAAGGCTTAGTTGTCCCTGAGTCGCGGTTTCTAAGCCACAGGCTASTCCCGCAGGTCATGGACAAACTAGCAAACAAAAAAAAAACATTAATAAAAATTCATAAACTTACAATATATAAATAACATTGATAATTATTTATAAAACTTATATTTATAAAACTTACATAAAAAGATGTCAAGAAAATTATGAAAACTATTTATATATTGTAGGGTAGGGTATGTATACCTCCGTACTGGGTGGAGGGGATTCCTTGTCCCACAAACAAGGGGGTCTCATACTCCAATTTGGCCAAGCAACACCAAATTGGTGTATGAGATCCCCTTGTTTGTGGGACAAAGGACCCTCCTCCACCCAGTGATTTGACTGGTAAAGTCTACGGAGGTATACATACCATACCCTCCTCTAGATTTGAACTTGTTACCTCTTAAAAGGAAACACATGTTCTTAACCATTATGCCCCCCCCCTCTCTCTATATATAGAGTAGATTAACTATATATAAACTTATAAATCTAATTAATGATAATCAATTCAAAGATGTTTTATGTATGGGGTGAATATTCTTGAATGAAAATTACATGAAAATTCTCAAAGTATTTTTTTTTTTTCATGAGGATAGAACATTAGTCATATAGTTGAGAAGCTTGAAACTTTTAAAGTTGGATACAATTATGAGTTTTATTTATAATTTTTTTTGAAATATATAGGGTAAAAAAATATATTGTATTTGTAAATTTTATATATATATATAATTAGCTACTTGTTTATTATTGGGGAAAAGAGACCAACAAAAAAGAAAGAGTCGTTCTATCCAATTTAACTACTCTCTATCTAGATAAGTTTTATAGCTATAACTCTGAGAGCTACTCGAGGCTAAGACATAATAATGCCTGCTTTTCATTATAAAAAAAGAAAAAAGAAAAACATATTGATTAACTTGATAGAGGGGGAGCTTGAGGCTCATTGGGAGGATATGGAGTTGTTTTCCTTCTAAGTTGCACTATTGTTGTTGAGTTGG
Source organism: Picea mariana (assembly GCA_032191745.1). Lineage (NCBI taxonomy): Eukaryota > Viridiplantae > Streptophyta > Pinopsida > Pinales > Pinaceae > Picea > Picea mariana. Next base: position 80,075 of record JASDQU010242094.1, read on the forward strand.
ATGAAGGGAGACAAGCCATGACCTTTTGAAGGAGAAGATGAAACTATTCCCACTGGAGTTGAATGGTGTTTTGAGTTTCCTCCCTAGTTCGCAACATTTTACACAGAAGTATTTTCAAATGACAATAGAGTTCCACTATTCACCAATACTTTGATTCACGCCCACGCAAGATACCGATGTTTGATACCCAGGTGATGATACCTTCATCCACCTCTTGAGTTGGTGTTAGGGTTTGTTCCATCTAGATGTTGGCCTCAACCTCCGCAATTTGCTCGCGGATGTGCCATGGAATCACTTCCTGGAAAGATATCGTTGCTGCATGGGCATCGTGTTGAAATCGGGTCATGGGAATTGTCTCTTCTCTATGGCTGGAGGAAGGATCCGAAGGTGAAATCTCTCCTTGTTTGTAACCCTTGTGATATCCACTTCGGGGAGCCATGGTGCTCTCAATCTGTTTGTCAAATCAGAGTTGAACATGAATCCATGGTGGGTTGAGGGACAACTTGCAACGCTATCAACCATGGACTCCTTCTCTAGCAAGAGCTTTCCATACTTCACAAGGATAAGTGTTTGACCAGTTCTTGAGGTTCCTAGGATTGTCGAATGGCTCAAAATGTCTGCCACCTTTCATTTTCATGCTGCCCTGACACAAAATCCCGAAAGATCCTTCCATCAAGACAACTGTACTACTGTTGTGTTGCGTTAACTTCCTTCTTTAATCACCTCTATATCGGTTGTACTGATGACCTAGCACCAAATAGTTGTCGCAGAATATTCTCTTCTCCCATTTTCCTTGAGAACTAGGTGCAGAAGGATTGCAAGTCGAGGTGGAGGGTACACAATTAATGATCATTGGAAGGTATGGAGGTCAGGCCCAAGGGAGTGTGTTAAGGTCCTAACCTGCACATAGGTAGATCAAGGTATTCAGATGTAATAAAGGTCAATATTAATAAGGCCTTTCAATAAAATAGAATAAGGCGGATGTAAGAAGACCTAATGGAAGCTTCCGCTTCTAGAAGGATCTTCCTCTAGATGCTTCTCTTAATAGACATATTTAGTATAAATAAGGGTCGAGGGTATGAAAACCCTACCTTGGAGATTATTGTAACAGAGCGCTGCTCGATTGGAGGTTGCCCCCTCAAAGAGGCCTGTGAACATTGCTTTCTAAATCAAAGTGCTATTTCTATTGCTATTCTTATATCATTTCTGTGTTATTGTGAAGATTATGCTGGATATTTTACTGTTATTCTGCCATTTCTAGCATTTTATTTCTGTTTTGCATATTTTATATATCTGGTATCTTGGAAGTGGTATCAGAGCACTTTCCTTGGCATAAATTGTGGGTATTTTTTTCAGGGTAGAGACGTATTTCGGTATCTTTAAGCCACAGAGATCTATCGTTACACGCATAAACCCACAGTTGAGGGATTCATACACGTAGGAAATACAAGTGGTTCTTAAGCGCACATCTGTTGGCCACCCTTGTAACCCCTGTTGGTACCCCTTCGAGTGGTAGCGCATCAGACAACACTTGTGTACGGATCAGCCTATATTTCTTGAAGCCCTCTTTAGATAAACCTATCGGCCGTCAGACTGCTATAGTGTCACCGAGAACAACACTCGGGAAGATACTCTCTAGTACCTGGGTAGTCGAGTAGTACGGCTAAGGGTACGATCTATCCTCCTTAGTTAGTGCCTTGAGATATTGGGCCGAGTACTATTGTTGGACCCCGCACATATATCAGAGAGCTATAGCACAGGGAAAACCCTTGTTTGCAGAACCCTTGAATACATAACCCTTGAGGAACATAAACATAAACATAAACAAATTAAACCGGCGAGATCTATTGCCGCACATCTGTGTTCGGGTTGCCAAGTAAATACACATTTCTTTCTAGTTAAGAATTTGGGGATTTCAGCACTACAACATTCTTCAGACCAAAGTATAACCCCGCAGCTAT
>JASDQU010242095.1:19830-31566 GCA_032191745.1 Picea mariana
AAATATTGGTCTAATCATACTCGTTTCATTACTTGGTTTGTATTTGGACTAATTTCATCTATGATTTGTAGATTCAAATATGTCTCCAAGAAATAAGGAAACTAGAAAAGCGTCTTCCATGGAGGCCTCTGAGAGTGGCCGCCAACATGAATATGAACCCGATGTCGTGGGAGAAATGTATGATGATACAACCGTATTCCTGGAAAAAGGGGAAGATTCTCTCAAGTGGGCGACATTTATGAAACATTCAAGAAAAATAATTTCTTCATCAATGCAGAAGATCAAGATAAACTCATAATCTTCAAAAACATTGGGAAATATAGAATTCATAGAGTATCAACTCACACTATGGTATTCCCGTGTGTCGATGTTGTTTCCTAGATCCTTAAAGACGTGGACTTAGGAAACATGTACATTTGCAATTCTCGAGGAGATCCTATAGCCTCATTCCATCCCACAGATCTAGAAAAGTATCATCTAGAGAAAGGAATCTGGAAGTTGGATAAAAAATTGTTTGGTGGTTTCAAGCATACGACCAAATATATGTGCCGCATATGGTACAATCGATATAAGTAGTTTAAGATTAGACCAATTGGTGGATACCCTATGTTATCACACAAATTGTAGGTTGGGAAAATCCAAACCCAATCCACAATAGTGGGTCAACTATGAGAGAGTCTACCCACTTTCACCTTAGATAAACCCTGCCCTCTCTTTAGTGAAGGATAAATCCTACACAAGTGGGGAATCCCAGGTGACCCTAGTGGGAATGAAATGAGATAATGAGGAAATGAGAAGTACACCCCTATGGTCAAAATCAGGAGAGACTTTGAGACTTGGAAAAGAGGTCTTGGAAGGTGGAAAATGGTTGCCAAGGTTGTATCCCTGCAAAACAAAGTTATAACATAAAAACAAGAYAATATAGTGTTATATAAGCCTCAAAACCTAAGMGAAATCAATGAGATAAGATTTATGTCCCAAAACTGCAGCATATATCATATTTACAACATCAAAGAACRAGTTATAACAATTGTATAATTAACCACCAAAGKGATCTAATGATTATTGAATGATTAAGCCCAAAACATGTAGATAATATTCCAATTCTTAAGCTCAACTTTTGATGGAAAAATAGGGCTGCAAAATGAAGTTATCAAAAAAGTKTTAGCAAGGTGAAATGGGGCAAGGAGCATAATTTCCAAGCATACGTTCTATAATAAAAAACAACTWTAAATGAAACATAGTTAAATGCCTCAAGTATTAAAGTGACACTTACCATAATACCTGACTTGTACCTCATGGAGCAAGACCCATTGTCTTCTAGAAGTAATATGATGTGGTGAATGCCATCGTGATGACCCGAGGATGTGTGGTGGTGAAGTGGGTCTATGTATGTGCATGTGGAAGATGTTATTTATCTATCTCTTGGTACTCCATGTTTGCAACCTGAGGGCCTCGAGACATAATCTCTTTAGTTATCCCTAGAAATAGGGGATAACATCTGGCTCCTACTCGGGGACATGTACTCACCATAGAGTGCACACGAAACTCAACATATACTGGTTAGACCTATTCCTACACTGAAACATCAAACCATAAAATATAGGTTGGCTCACTTACCCTTTGTCCATGTAATTAAAAATCCAAAATTTACATGTAATCTTAGAAAATAAATTTTGGCATTTTTTTTATATATAACATGATGAAAGAAAAACTATGTAAATCAATAATGCAAGTAGAGAAAAATGAAAATCAGAAATGAAATGTAGCTAAACTATAATAAGCAATCAAGATGAAAATGAAAGAAAGCAATATGACCTACCTACTTACCTTGGGCCCTGGGGCCTTGAAGGTCAGGTCCTGAAATATTAGGTGAAGTTGTAAAACTAGCGCAACCACTTGTTCATCATTTCATCAAGGTATCTCCCCATGTGCTTAATCGGTTAATACACCAAAGATAAGTTAAGCACATAATAATCATGATCATAAATAAACATACAATCATGAAAAGAAATGAAACTCTTGAAGATGCRTGGGAGTGAGGAAATCCTACTGGAAAGAATAGCCACAAGCTCAATCGATCCATCTATGAATAGGGTTACCATGCATAAATGATGASTCATCTTCCTCCTTGTCAGCGTGACCACTATTTCCTGAAGAATGAGAAGATATAAGAGGTCCCAAGAAGACCCTATGATTTCCTTGATAAACAGAGATGAGATTAGGGATAAACTTAGGTCTAAATTAAAAATCCTTTCCAAAATCCAAAACACGTTGCTTCATTATCTACAAATTCGTGTAAAAATCCCTGGGATTAAAACATTGTTGTTGGGTCTTTAATTTCTCCAAGATGGCCATGTTCTTGAAAGGATAATATCCAAGGCATGGATGGGTTTCAACATCAATGAACTAMAACAAGTCATCCGGTGGTGAATGAAAAAAATATGTGATCATGTCATAGTTAGGTTACTAGATATGTAGATCATCCAAGCATGAAAATCAATCTTCTAATTAAAAAACTTTTGCATTCCTCATCTGAAAGGTYTCCTTGATGTCGTAGATAGGATTTCCATAAAAAATGAAACAACCAATGTCCCATATACACCTCCCAATATGCATAAAGGTGTCTATATGCTCACCAACCACATCTAAGGGTTCCTTCATAAGACCATCTGTATAACTAAAATTGACCATCTCTTGGTCCTTGTGTGCAGGAGGAACAAAGGCTAGGGAAACTTCAATTGAATCTTAAACATGATGCACCTCATAGGAGTTTCAACTTCATGTGTAGGAAGAGGGAAAGACTGAACAACTTCATCTTCCTCAAGATGGGAAGTAGACAACGATGTCTTTTATGGGCCTTCAACATGGGAAACTTCATTGAGATCTTCCTGACAATTTTCTTCATAGATGTCTTCTTCTAAAACTTATTCATCCTCAAGGGGTTCCCCTTGAGTAAGAGGTGCTTCATCAAATGGATATTCAATAGGTTCTTGAAGTAGCTTATTCACAATATTCATCAGATCCTCGATGGCTTCATAAAAAACTTCTTTATTTTCCACCTATAAAAGTTTCTTTGAAATATGATAGGTTTTGGGAAAAGGTTCATCCCATGGTGCCATATTTGCATCGTCTGAAATGACACCTTAATGGAATTTCCATATGAGCTCAAGGCTCATCAAAAGTGAGAAGGTAACTTCCCTCAAATGGAGTTGCCAGGAAAGATATGGGGAAATTATTTGGGATCAAAGCTTTCCAAAGTGTCCTTAGGGCATGGAAGAGGATTTAACATCCTCCCCGAAAACAATGCCAAAAATTTATCACACAAATTGTAGGTTGGGAAAATATCGACCCAATCCACAATAGTGGGACAACTACGAGAGAGTCTACCCACTGTCACCTTATATAAACCCTCCCCTCTCTTTAGTGAAGGATAAATCCTACATAAGGGGGAAATCCCAAGAGACCCTAGGGGGAATGAAATGAGATAATGAGGAAATGAGAAAGATAACCATCTGTTCAAAGTCAAGAGAGGATTTGAACTTGGAAAAGAGGTCTTGGAAGGTGAAATATGGTTGACAAGGTTTTATCCCTGCAAAACAAAGTTAGAACACCAAAACAAGACAACATAGTGTGATATAAGCCTCAAAACCTAAGGGGAATCAACGAGATAAGCTTGATGTCCCAGAACTAAACCGTTTATAAGATTTACAAAATAAAATAACAAGTTATAAATGCTTCATAATYAACCATCAAAGTCATCTAATGATTATTGGATAATTAAGCCCAAAACATGTAAATAATATTCCAATACTTAAGCTCAACTTTTGATRGAAAAATAGGAATGAAAAATGAAGTTATCAACAAATTTTTAGGGAATCCTTATGGCTGTAGAAATGGATTGATATAGAAGMAATATCTAAMAAAAAAAATCGACAAGTAAACCAAGGAAATAATAGCTAATAATCAGTAGAACAATGATCTAGGTTTACAAGCAAATTTTAGTGGTGGATTAGAGAGAAATGAACGAAAAACAATTTTTTTTTAATGGTTGTAGCATTTATTTATACAAMAATAAGAATTACTTGGCTAAGAAAAATTCCCTTAGGGGACAAGAGAGCCTTGAGCACGAAGAACAATTTCCAACTTACACAATTGCTAAATCTCAACTTTTCATGTATACCAATGCAATGATTTTATTTCTCCAATGCAAGTAGATGAGTTCCTATTTCGTTGGGTTATGTAGTCTCGGGTAGAATATTTATATCTGCTACTTCTCTATGGGTGTAATCCCTTTTACTCCCTAGACCAGACAAGTATAACAGGGTAACTCTAGGAGGGTGTAAGCCCTTTTACTTCTCCTAGAAACCTTCATAATAGCTTATCCAATAAAAATTATGATAGAATTGGTGGAGTCTATATGCCCTTATAATCCTCCAAGGATTTTAAACAATAATAACCTTGAAACAAGAAGAAATTACTAACCATATGCAGAAAATTCCTTACCAATTCCAAAAGAAATCATGTAAAACCCTTATCTACCAAGAATATTCCATCAACATGAAAGAGAGAAGCCTACAATAAGGTAGCACACCAATTTATCCATCCATAAGCAAGTAAAAAACATCCATAACATAAGCACAAGAGAGAGATATATTGAATGCCCAAAGAGGGAGAAAATTTCAGCCAAGTCTCTCACTCAAGAGAGAGTGAGTTATGTTAAAATGAAATGAATTTGATCCTTATTTATACAAAACCTCTAAAAATTGTTTTTCCACATTTAGTTAGCTTAAACCATAAAATAATCAGCCCATCCCCCTCATTTTTCCCATTTACAACTTTAATTTTATTTTACACAAAAATAAACCCTAAACGGTGGCATCAAGACCTAAGGGGGTGACATCCTGGTACTTTTGGAAAGTCGTTGAGCAATAGGAGGAATTTGTTGAACTTCCAAAGGATTTCCCTTCATTTTCTAGGGTCTTCTGCATGTTGCAAGGGGTATTCCACATCTCAAGGTTCCAAGTGTCCATCAAATCATCATAACCACCACAAACCCTAGCCCTAGTAAAGACATGAAGCCCAAGAAGTGTGGTGTAAGGACTCCAAGGAAATTTGTTGGGCTAGATAGGGCTAGGTGTCACCTCCAATTTATTCTCTCTTTCCTCCAAAGGAAACGCCCAACCTATGTCTCTCCCCCAAAGTCTGGGTCATGGCATACAACCTGTGGGATTCCTACCCTAATGAAGGCCCAAGCTGGACTTGTTCCTTCAAAACGTCCATCAGAAAAGGTCTTGCAAAGACAGATGAGTGTGCCCTCCAAGGGTATCAATTCAAATGTATCATGACTAATAAAACAATCATTTAATAAAAGAGCCACCTAAACATGTGCATTAAAACTACTTCATCAAATTAAATAAGTGCTCAAAGACCCTATGCAATTTTCCAAGTTTAGGTATAGGAGGGTTGTCAAGGTGACCTATTGGGTGAGTCATTCCTTAAGTCAAGGAGTTCTTCCTTGGTGGACCCCTCTCAAAATCATGTGGAGAAGATGGAGTGGATGGGAGTAAGAATTTTGGGCACGAGGTTCATGAAATACAAGGGTTCGTATTGTCTCATTTATGGGTTCCTTCATAGAGGGTGAGTCACACCTGTATTTTCAATGCATCATTTTTCCAAGCCCATTTATTTTCCATTAATTACTTAAAGTCCAAAAAAATAAGGTACTCCAAAATAATAAAACAAGACTTGGGAGGAAGTACCACATTGTCACTTGAAGGGAGAGTTACAAAGAGTGCCATAGGGGTAAAATAAAGGTTGTAATGCACTTGTGTAGATCCCTCAAAGAGTGGGACGTCTACATAATATGAAATTGTTTCTTGTAGGCCTTTGATTTTATAGGAGAAACATTTCATCCTTCTTAAGACCTCCTTGGGCGAGCATATGGAAGGTTATAGTTTTGGATTTTATATTTTTCTAGCTACACTCCCTCTAGGCCTCCAACCCCTTCTTCCTATGAAATGAGGCAAAATCCCTTCTTGGGTCAGTACACTTTGTTATCGCACAATCTATACTTTCCCAAATCCTGAAGGAAAGTAGGCTTAGATTGACATAACAAAAAGGTAACCCTATCACTGCCACCCCAATAGGGTACCTCTTTCTCTCTAGAAGGAGGAAATCCTTACTCCAAAGGAGACATCCTAGGACCTAGTTGGTTGATGAAGGGAGAAAAGATACACTGAAAACTCACCCGTCTCTCTAAGCCACACAACAAAATAAGTCACTTTTCTTAAGTTGAAAGGGACAAGGGAAAATGAAAATGGGTTTGTACCTGCCCTTTACCAATGAAACATCAAACTTTAGTAGTGTTGGCATAGGGGCAAACCCAAGGTTCAACGCTCGAGAGCGCACCAACAAATCCCTAACTACTGGCCCTTTCGGCAACACCTATGAAGAAGATGAAGTCTCAACCGAGGTAGAGGCAGGGGTGGTTGCAAGACTCAGGTGTCTGCAACCTTAGCTGGGACACAGATCTGTGATTATCTTGCTTACAATGCACTTAGCATCAGTTATTACTTAAGATACATTCATTAATACACTTCACAGAAAGCACAAAGCACCATAGTAATTACTCATATCTAGCACTTAGCAATGATAAACAGGTTATACTTAATAGATTAAGCACTTAGAATCTTATGTATCATATCTAGCATGCATTCATATCTCATAAGCACAAAGCATTAATAGATCTATCTAAACATATTAGAGCACTTAGAAATAGAGAAACAAACACATCAACACAATACACAGAGTTATCGTGGTTCACCCCCACCCTAGGGCTACGTCCACAAAGTCTTCTTATGTTATTATCTTTGTTAAACCAAGTTAAAACACAAATCCTTCAAGATCCTACCCTGCCTAGGACAAGAGATCTGCGCAGCTCGCTAGATCCTCTTTCCCCAAGTAGATCCAAGCACTAAGTCCTCCCCTGACTTGTGCACTAAGCACTTACAATACTTACAATAGGCACATAGCTCTTACAGTCACACAGACATCTGATCACATAGATCTACTTTATGCACTAAGCCATTCACTTTACATCACACACCCCCCTTTTCATATGCATCTCCTACCCTTATATTTATACATACAAAAGGCCTAAATAAGGGCCGATATCCCTTTCCCATTACAATATTAAGAAAAATCCCAAAAAAGGGGTAGAGATCCCGTGATCTCCTCTTCGCCATGCGCTCCTTCTCCGATTGGATGTTGGAGTACTGAGAATGGTCAAATATGACCAAGTATTCCTCAAACTTGGTCAAGGGCCAACAGGCCCTAAAAACTCACCTGTGACTCATCCCGACTCACTCAGGTATGACCAGTTCCATTTCGAACACCTCGATCTTGGCTTGAGCTGCTTCGACCTGCTACTTTGCAATTTCCTCCTGCTCGATGAACTCCTTGATGAGTGCGTTATTGACTAGTCCTTCTAGGTACTGCTATATTGTAATCATGACCTGTTGTAGCTTTGTCCCTTGGTTCTCAATATATAAAAATAGTTTACATGCCTTATCCTGCAAAGGTTGAAGTTGTTGTGTCACTTCCATGACCTTGCTCTAGATCATGTGGATCTACTACTGTGCGACATGTTTCTCATGGGATCACTTCATTTTCTCTATAGTTGATGGGCCTTCAACTGCATCTGAATTCTATCTTCATGCTGCTTCGTCTCTTGGAGCTGCGACTCCAGTTTATGTAATTCTAGGTACTCATTCAGGTTCTCATGTATCTGTGCACTTTTGGTACTTAGTTGTTTGCATTCTTCAGTGAGTTCTTTAATCCTTTCTACTGTACCCTGGGCAATTATTTCTCGCTGGTCATGCTCTTCTTTCCGGGTACTTGGGATGATCTGAAGCTCTAAGTCCATGACTCTTTGCTGCAGTTGTTGAATTATGATGCAGGAGCATCTCCCACATCAAGCGAGCTAGCGCGGAAGCGAGAGACAACTGGACAGGCGTCGGCACAAATTTTGAAAATCACCTTGGAAGTTGTTGCGCAAATCTTAAATGAAGTCATTAAGAAAGAGCGCACTTGTATAATGTAAACAGAACTTGAGCGATTTTCTCTCGTCCTTAGTAGGTAGAAGGCATTTAAAGTAGTTAAATGCAGGTAGATAGAATTTAATTCTAGATTAGACTGTTTGAGAGCGCAAGAGGGAAACAGGATATAGACACCCTCATTGTGTATTGTAACATTATTGAACCAGGAAGAAGAGCATAGAAGAGAAGTAGAGAGTTGTATAAGAACACCCATGTACAGACATTTGAATTAATAGAAAGATGGTTGATTCAAATTCATGGTTTTGTGTTTGTTCTCTGTGTATTGATGCTGAATGATATGCTCATGAATGTTTTCTTCCTGTTATACATTTTCTTTATATGCTATGTATATGATTTCATGTTTTGAGTTTGAAGTCTGAAAGGAAGTAGGAATGAGTTTCAATTGTTTCTCTATTTGAGCAAGAGTTACTGCAAGGAGTGCAGTTGAAGTGTCCACAAAGAGTGCGTTGACAAAGGGCTCAGGTAGTTTATCTTTTTCTCTCATTTCCACAGAAGTGAAGTTGGGCACAAGAGTCATGCAAGGAGTGTGCAGGCTAGGTGAAGCCTCAGAGTTGTGAATCTGAGCAAGGCATTTAGAGACTGCTACTGCAGGTGTGCGCAGGGTCGAAAGGATTCAACACTTGGAAGTGGTTGAATGTCTGCCACAAGGAGTGCGTGCAAGATTTTCTGAAAGATTCAGAGTTGGAAAAATCTCAGGAAGGATAAGTCCTTTGAACCCGTTGAAGGATAGTGCAAGGAAGCTGTGACTGGAAGGGTGTAAGAAGCATCGCAAGTTTGCATGCAGGTGAACAAGTCTTCACGGGAAAAGCTTGGTTCGTCTCACAGAAATCGTCAAGGAGAAATGGATGGTCGAAATTCTCTGAGGAGAATTCATGAATTTTCGTGGGCCATTAGATCTCACAGAGGAGCAGGGGAGATACGGTGAGTATTCCCTAAGAGTTCAAGCTTAGGAAGGGCAGGACCGTAGATCCGAGACACCAGGGCCATCGGATTTACTCTTGAATTCCCATATCGGGGTTTCGTGGGTTGAAACTCTGTAACCATAGAAACAGGAATCGCGATATTCTGATACACGATATCCCAAAAGGCTAAGGATTGTGTGGGGCCACAAGAGTCGACAAGTGGACGGGTGGCACACCATTTTGGGGTTTCGTGGCGAGAAGTCCCGAAACAATTGCATCAGGATTCACGATATTGTGAACTCTGAAATTTCGATGAGGTGAAGGCGTTGAAAGTCAAACTCGTGCATGCGTTGGAGTTTCGGCATATCGGGATTCAGGAGTCAGAGGAATGAGTTGTTCGACACCCCAAGTGCCGAAATCACGATAGAGAGAATTTCGATAAGAAAAGGTCAGCGTTGACTGTCGTTGGATATCATGGATTCAAGGGTACAACGCTCGACCACTGACATCTCGAAGTCAAAAAGTACGATCTCCTAAGTGGGAAGAGGGGATCGCACGAGGATTGCTGTGGGTGCAGATTTCCCAATACAGAAATAGAAGAACCGGTTAATGTTCTTCGGGCCATGAGAAAGGAAAGATCCTGAGAGCGTGCAGACCTTCCAACCTATGGGTGTGGGGAGCATGTGTGTGTGATCAAAGTGGTATCAGAGGATAGAAGGATTCTTTTCTTTCTATAGCAGAAGAAAGAGAATTCACCATGCCGCCAAGGAGAAGGGACATGCAGACACCCGATCCAGAGGATAGGGAAATGCCAAGGAGAAGGGGTAGGCAGATGACGGATACAGCCATGGAGAGAGAGATGCGTGATCTACGAGCTAGACTCGAAGACATGGAGACAACGAAAAGATGCACAGTTAGTGTGGGGGATCTGAGCAATTCCGAAAGTGAAGTTGAGGCTGAACATGAAGAAGAAGTTGCAGCTAAAGATGCATCAAACGAATGTTTGATCAGAGCTATTGCAAGGATGGGTGCAAGAGAGAAAATGGACATTCCAGTTTATGAGGGAAACTTGGATGCAGAGGAGATTCTAGACTGGATTAGAGCCCTGGATACTTACTTCAACTACGAAGATGTCGAAGAAGACAAGAAAGTCAAGCATGCTGTCACGAGATTAAAGGGACATGCAACATTGTGGTGGGATGAACTACAAGCTGACAGACGCTGCAAGGGAAAGTAGAAGATAAAGAGATAGGACAGAATGATCGCGAAGATGAAGGAAAAATTCATCCCAAGAGATTATCAAATTACTCTATTCAGGAGGATGCAGAACCTGAGACAGAAGCTAATGACAGTGAAAGAATACACTGAGGAATTCTACAAACTGAACATCAGGGCAGGTCATCGGGAGAGCAATGATGAGAAAGTTGCTAGATATATGAATGGCCTGAGATATGATATCCAAGATGAGATGAGCATGGTAACAATCTGAACGGTGGAAGCTTCTTTTCAGATGGCTCTGAAAGCAGAAGAGAAGCTGAGCCGAAAGCAGAGTCAGAGGGGCCGAGGTAGAAGTCAACCCAAAGGCAAATCAGTTGCCCAGGATAAATATCAGAAGCCCAAGGAGGACTGGAAGAAACCTCAGACTCGAATTGAGAGAGGTAGAACCTCACAGCGGGGGAAATATGCTAAACATAGAGGGAAACATACTGAGTAGAGAGGAGATTATGCGGATAACAATACTTTTCCTCGTACTAGAGGTAGAGGAAGAGGAAGAGGTAGAGTAATAACATGCTTCACATGCAGGAAAAATGGGCACAAGTCTTACGAGTGTCCAGATAAAAGGAAGGAAATTGGAGAAGCTCACATCGCCGAGGCATAGAGGTGAGATGTTGAGGCAGAAGATGTTGAAGGCGGAAGATCGCTGATGATGCGAGAAGTCCTTTTGACACCCGAGAATTAGGTGGAGAGTTCAATCCAAAGGACCAGACTTTTTAGGATTGCTTGCAAGACCAAGTACAGGGTATGCAAGGTCATTGTAGACAGTGGTAGCATGAATAATCTTGTTTCGACAGAGATGGTAGAGAGCTAGAGCTGGAGATGACTGATCATCCAAGCCCATACAGAGTTTCATGGCTACAAAAAGGACATCAGGTAACTGTCACCAAACAATGTTTAGTTGAGTTTAAGATAGGAGGTTATAATGATAAGATCTTATGTGATGTCATTCCTATGGAAATTTGTCATCTATTACTGGGTATACCATGGCAGTATGACAGAAATGTGATTCATTATGGGAGAATGAACACATACACCATAGAGAAGAATGGGAGGACTCACATGTTGCTTCCAATTAAGGATTAGGAGGTGAAGCCTAAAGTAAGCAACATTGTACTTCTCATGAGTGGGAAGGAACTTCTTACAGAGGTTAAGAAGAAGGAGGATCCACAGTTTATTTTGGTCAGGAAACCGAAGATCGTTCTGACTAGCACCAGAGTGGATGATTTACCAGAAGAGATTCAGGAACTGTTGGAAGGGTTCGCTGACATAATAGTGGACAAATTACCTCGTTCGTTGCCACCGGTTAGAAGTGTGAGTCATCATATTGATCTCATACCAGGAGCCATTTTTCCAAACAAAGTCGCGTATAGATTGACGCCGCAAGAGAACGAAGAGGTTAAAAGGCAAGTCCAGGACTTGTTGGACAAAGGTTTGGT